>OY759270.1:26056211-26061211 GCA_963662155.1 Lamellibrachia columna | reverse complement strand
TTAATATATGCATGCGTGCATGGAAGTCTGTAAGTTGGAAGTTTGTGTATTGAAAATTGGTGAGTTGTTTCGCTATTTCTTTGTTTGTCTCGTTGCCTCGTTACTTCATTGTTATGATGCGTCGTTAGGAGTAGATGACCGATGGTTAATGTAAGGATAGCGGGTTGGGAGTGAAAGAAGGGGAGATGGGAGATAATGGCTGAAGAGATGCCAACGACTGAAAGTGGATGGGGTGTAGAGGTCTGCAATGGGTGAAGATGCTAATAGATGGGTTTAATCTTCGTTCAAAGGTGAAATCGCAAGAAATTACGGTTGTTTTCCATAGAGGCATTACTACTGGGTCAAGTTATTACAGATAGAGTCGATAGAGGCGCTATTTGTAAGAATAAGGGAAAGTTGTTGTGTACTTAGTCGCTAGGGCGGTGTTTTGGAAGGAATATTAGTGAAATTATTGCACATTCGAGGCACTACTTGGAAGGCATATAGGTCAAGTCATTGAACATTCGGTCGCTAGAGGCACTACATGGAACGAATATGGGTGAGGTTGTTGCATATTCGGTCATTACAGGCACTACTTGGAAGAAATACGAGTGCTTCTTGGAGGGAATATAAGTAAATTTAGTACATACTTACTGACCAGAGGCGGTGTTTGGAAGAAATGTATGTTGAGTTAGTACATATTTAGTCACTAGGGACACTGCTTGGAAGGAATATGGGTGAAGTTATTGCATATTTTAACACTAGGAGCGCACTTGGGAAGTATATGGGTGAAGTTATTACATATTTATACACTAGGAACGCAACTTGGGAAGAATATCGGTGAAGTTATTTCATATTTGGTCGATGGAGACACTACTTGGAAGAAATAAAAATAACGAAATAACTACAATATAACAAAATATATCGTTTTCTACCAATTCAGGCATATTTCTGAATATAAATGAGGTTGCTATAGAGAAATCAACAGTAATCGATAGCAAAAATAGTTTTTATGTCAAATATGTATACCGTTATATCTCGAAATTCTTTTCAATTTAACCAAGTTTGGCTGATCAGTTTTATATCTGCCAATAAAGGTGCAATGAGTGTAATATTTTGTTTCCTTAATAGGCTCAGGTTAATGATACAGTGGAATCAATATTGTTTCAAAAATAAATACACATGGTTTCAACAAACTGTGTACCCACCTGGTCACTTGTAATCCTCTGTGTCCTAACGAGGGTTACAGTTATATGCTGATTTGTCCAGTTCGTAAAGCCTTTTAATTGTCCACACCAACCAGGAAGTTATAATTCCGACGGACTTAATTTAACGGCAAGACGTTGACGCACTCAGTATGAAAGCGCCTTTCAACAGATTGAATACTGCATTTACATGCCAGTCACGACATACTGAAGGGATGGCTATTATTGTCGCTACTTCCTCTTTAATGCAAAGTCTCGTATGAAATATACGCGGGGCCATGTGTGCATGTCACATAACACATGACCAAATCTATTGTGGAATATTACCGTCGCCACTTCCTCTTTACCTGTGATGTCTCGTGTGAAATAGAAATAACAGCACTGTATAGCCGCCCTATCTGATCAACGTACTGTCTCCATTATCCGGAACACAAACTACATTGTAACTGCACGTTAAACGTGGCAATGACGTGTTGTGACAGTAATATGACAATATGAACAATCACGAGAAACACCGTAATCCAGGTGAGTACGTCGAACACCGTGCTGCAGTTAGTTGATTGGCACGATAAACAACATTCGTCAAGCCGCCAAGGGTTACTAGCGTCAGAAACGGAGCCAACAACACAACATAACATTTTTATGTTATCTATGTTCAAAAGAACACGTGGGATCTCCCAGTCGTCATCATTACAAACATCCACCCTGGCAAACAGACTTGACGAAATGTATCAAAGTGATAACATACGACTACTGTGTGGACGTTCTAGCTATAACCGAGACGTTAGACAGATTCAGCTATCCGTTCCCCCCCCCAGGTATCTTAAATAGTTAACGTACAACCGAGAGAGATGTCCAAGTCAGTTCGATATGATACCATTGTTGGTTTCGTATCATGATACACCTGGAGATGATGTAAACAATATAACAAACAATCGTCTTCAATATAGCATTCGACGCTCCCTTAGACGCTCCCTTTCCTACTTCAGTGCTAGTGGTACGAACCATGGCTATATTAAATGTTGCTGAAGACCTGTATTTGTCTGTAATAACAAACAAACGCTTTCTGTCTCCACCCCTCTCCCCAATGTGCGTCGTGCTGTTTTTGGATTCTTTTCATAACGACTTATTTTTTGCCGTTATGTTCCTTGTTTACCAACTACTGTAACGTTTCGCGTGCAGTGTTTCGTGCTCGGGACAACGGAGCCGGTGCGCTAATAAATGTGGCTGTGAAAATGACCTGATCAGCGCAGCGTGTCCAATCTCCTGAGCACCAGAGACGTAATTTTACATTTCAGACGTGACCGTGACGTAAAGAGGAAGTGTTAACAGTTACCGATGCGTAAAGAGGAAGTGTTAACAGATATATCGCGCTTTGTGCACACAATTGGTATATTAGACAATCGCCATGTGGCGATATGTAAATGCATGTCAGGCACAAACACAAACTGATTTCTGACTAGATCCATACATTGTTTTTAGTGGTTAGGGCCAGTAATATATGTACCATTTTGTACCACCGCGTTATCGTCATACAAGTAACTACGCCCTATTCGTGATTTATTGTAGATAGCACACAAAAAATAAAACATTAATCATACAGCACACCAGACGTTTTAGCGATTTAACATAATTTGTACAACTGAGTATTTTTAAAGATGCAAATTCTATGGATGCTAATGATCATTATTTCTATTGGAGAGGGCGATAGGCCTAGTTCACTTTCTGGCCTAACCACGAATACTTCCACCTGGGGCCGAGAGACATTTCTTCACCTACCATTCTTATACAAATTTCAACTGCTAAAAAGTACATTTGATATAATGATCAACATTTTGCAAGATAAAAAACTGTTATGCAAAGTTCCTCGATTACTGTATAATGACTCTATATAATGACTCTATATAATGACTCTATATAATGCCAAACTATAGCAAATATAGCAATTGCAATTAAAATTTAGGAAAATATATGAACGCTTCGCACCCTGCTCTCTGCTGATCCGTTTACATTTCCTTTGTCCAACACTTCCCCTTTCCATCTGTGTTCTTCTTAATCCCCTGCGCCTTATATTATCTCTCTATAGGGGTCATGCCTCAGTTACACTTCCTGGTGTGTTACGAATGTAGGACACAGTAATTTTAGGTACGTGTAATTTAAAAAAAACACATCATCTGACATAACTGCATTTGAGCAGGCACATTCGCAAGTTTGCTGATATAACCTGTTGACAGTGTAAATGAGGACTTTTAGATGATTTCAATAGGCGTAAGGATTTTTGGCGATTTTTTCACCACAAGGCATGTGTGCGTAGTAATTCATGCAGAAATTGGTAAACATTGACGGGCACGACACGTTCAGTCATTTTAAAAGAGTTAGAAATGTAAAATTTTGACCAAACTCGATCAGCATGTCAATGAAATGATGATGACGGCAGGTAAGAAATTTCAGAATTTTTGATGGTTAAGTTTTCTTATAATCATGCAAAACGTTAACACGGCCACCAATGGGAAATATAACTGTATGCTGAACCCAAATAACAAAGCTTTTTAGTAAATGTGTTTGAATGTTGATAATTTGAATGGGCATTTAAATGCCTGCGTCAGTGCATTTGCTTCTGCATTTGAATTTATATCCTAAACATTTATGTTTGGATGCGACCCCCAAATATTTGATTTGTAATCTCCATTCCAGTGCATTACAAATGCAGACGTAATTGTTTGAATAATTAACAATAATTTTATTATCATTATCAGCTTTCAACAATACATACAGGTAATGCCACCAGATCAGACGACGAGTTCTACACGGTTTAACATTGTTGAATGAATCTATATTATGGACAACTGAATCTCAACAGTGTCGTCAGGAGATTGATCGAGGTTCGCGGGTCTTGCACTCTAGTCGTCGAGTCGGTCGTAACGCGTCGTTAACAGAATGACGTAATCAAACAAATTCAATTAATGTGATAAACATCCGCGGCACGACGGGAAGTGAATAATCCCATAGAGATTAGTCAATAGCGACTACTGATATTGTTTTACAATTGCTCTGCGTGTGGTAGATGGTTTATGTAATTACTTGTCTTGGCGATACAACATAAAAGGTGCATTAATGATACGCAATACATAATGCAATACATTTTCCGTTTCTTCCGTATGTGATCTGTTGCGCCGCTTCTTCGTTGGCATACTAATGGAAGACTTTAACTTCCCCCCTCCACACACCCCACACCCCCTCCACACACCCCAACACCCCCTCCACACCTCCTCCCTCTATTCTCGCCTTCCCCTTTGCGAGAGCCTAGATACGCCACTGCAACACGAACGTAGCATGTTGCGAGATATTCTTCGAATCGGACTTAGACTGTATAAAACCACATTGGGAAGGCACCGTCTGCACTCCTTATGCCCACATATATTCATGTATGTATGTATGATTTTTTTTAGGCAACAGGATGTCTACCATAGTACAACTACGGGAAACATCACGTTACCTAAACATTTTCCAAATTACATACATACGAGCGACCAGCAAAAAATCATGGCACCCTCTTAAAGAATGGAGTTTAGTACGTTAGCTATGAGTATGACCGCAAACTTCACCTTACCATGGGCGGATCCAGACCATGAAAAAGGGGGGTGTCCAGTTTTTAAGATGACACCAGGTGACAGGACGTATATTTATCCAAATATCTGCAGAAAACACGCAAGCACGTTTAAATATATAAAATATTTAACAATTTTATATTTTTTGCAAATTCATGCCTCCACCTAGTGTCAAAAATGTCATGAATTCTAGTTTGAACTTGTAGGC
>OY759270.1:26006211-26051211 GCA_963662155.1 Lamellibrachia columna | reverse complement strand
AATCCTAATATTTAAATTAAACATTGTGTTTGTACATGCAAAATGTGTTTGCTTCACAGAAAAAATAGATCCCCTAAATTAGTGTTATTTAGTTAATAAAATACAAATATATCTTCATGGAAATTTTATGAATTAACAACCAGTTTTATATTTACATTATAGTATTACTATTAAGTGCTGCTATACATTATAAACACACCAGTTGCACAATCCTTAATTAGCTTTTTCTTTGTCTTCCTCTTGCTAGGCTCCTCCCTCAAGTCACTTACCTCGGATGTGGTTGTGAAATCATATCGATCGCACTCCTTTTTATTATCTGAATAACAAATGTGCATAAATGATCTGGATTGCCCCCGTGTGCACGCTTACAACTATTGATGAATATACTGCTACCTTGCGAAATGATTTGATTTGATAGTTTTATCGGTTACAC
Source organism: Lamellibrachia columna (assembly GCA_963662155.1). NCBI lineage: Eukaryota > Metazoa > Annelida > Polychaeta > Sabellida > Siboglinidae > Lamellibrachia > Lamellibrachia columna. The sequence goes on along the minus strand of OY759270.1, from coordinate 26,050,778 downwards.
CTTACCTGTCTCACAACAAGCCCCAGTCTCCCCAATTACCTCTTTTTAAATACTTATATAGTGGTCAAAGATATACCTGATGTGAACTTGCATTTGATCACCGGAAATTTCATCCACTGGTCATTCGTTGCTGTCCTTCTATTTTTCTTGCCACATCGTTTCCTGGTGGCCAGAAGATCAGCCGTTTCTGTTGATCAACCCCGCATGAGGGAACGGTTCCTTCTTCCTCACGCTCGGCCTTCAACCATGCGGCGTTAGTCCACATTCTCAGATACCTAAGTTAATGTCAAAGGGGACTCGTGAAGACAGGTGGAGCTTAAAAGGGGTAACGAGTGTCAAACAAGAACTAAAAAAGTGCATATGCAGATGTCTACTGTTTAGTGACGCTGTTGCTCTACTCCATGCAACAAAGGAAAGAGAACACAACCTTCACAATAAGGTAGACAGACAACTTTACGATTTAGCTCATGTTTCCTAAGTATCCTCCTCTCTGTCCGGGTTGCCAAGATTTTGTTCCTGATATAAGCAATATTGAGCATCTTTGAATCACAAGGACTAGTGAAGAAACTATCTGTGTGTTGCTGCCCAATGCAGTCACACACCACCTTCACATCCTGTCTTTTTGAAGGCACATTCTTCAGTGTGTAACAAAAAGCACCCGTCCTTCCTATTGGTGGAAATGAAGGTCACCCCTCCCTTGTCGAGACTTCTAGACTTTGATCTTTCGATTTATGTTAGTCGCTTAGCAACCTGGACTATTGGGTTTGGGGATTTCCTGACTAATTTCTTGATCACCTGAAGATGATTCTCAAACTGAAATGCAGACACTTCATTCAAAGAACACTGGAAGAAACATCTTCATGCAAATGCAACACATTGTGCGCATTGTTGACAGTAAATGTGTGGCTACAGATGTTTTGCATTTGTGCACAAAGTACTCAAGCAACTGCCGAGCATGTGACAGATAGCCAGTTCTCTTCAAAGGGTCAGTGAAAGTGTAAGTGAAAGGAAATGGTCATACACAGCTTCAGTGACAACATGACGCAAGACAACTGGGCCAGTATACAGCAAAAACTGGCGGAATTCAGTTGCCTTCCATCTGTCCAGTTCGGACAAGGACCAGGGCTGCCCCGCAAATTCCCGTGGCATGAAACCGCTCAAAGATTCAAGCCTGGCAGACACATCAGCTTTCTGATGAACTGAGAGACGACAGTTGTTAGGCCCTCATCTCAGGAAACACAGCATTCGCTTTACGACAACAAGACATACCAGATGCATGTAATCTAATGGAAACCATGATATGCAAGAGGGTCTAGTACCCCTAGCCCCTGTCCCACTAGCCCCCCGGGGGCTACTGGCACTGGGGGGGGGGGGGCTAGTGGCACTACTTATCATTTTGCCAAAGCCACCTGGCTGTTCCATTCAGTGTTTTATCCCACCTTAACTTTAGGGGTGAAAACATTTACCTTATTTTAAATAAGAAAATAGTCATATATCTGGTGCATATTCAAGTAATGTCGGACTTTTTTGATTGGAGAGAAACCGTAAAAACCCTCTTTTATTTGTCATACACAGATACAGGTAACCAACCATTAAAATAAGTTGTTTGCACATATAATACCATATCCATATGCAAGCATGACTAATCAATGAAATTAAGTTAAATTGTCCCTCATGTGTCCAATGGCACTGAGATACGAGTCATACGACTCAATTCCCCGGTCAAACAGCATGTATTCCAGTCCAAGTTCGTCCAAATGAGCATCGAGGTTGATGTACTTCTTCCTGCGCTTGGGAACGGGCTGACTCGACTGTAGCTAGAGGATGGAGACGAGTGATGCGGCTTCCTCTTGGCTGAACAGCTCGACCACCTCAAAGATATTGGGGTGTATCTTGCCTGCCTTCCGCATGAGTCGTGTATGATACCCTTCAACGTGATTGTTGGTGCGAAGGCTGTCGTATTTAAAGAAATTCCACATTTCGATTGGATACTGCCCATTCATCCATGTCCTGTCAAAGTAGTCATTGAATTCTCGTACGCGGGGTACATCCGGTGCTGTGTTCTTGACAAATTGAAATGCGTCTTTCACATGTGGCACGGGGACGAATGGCATCGCTAGTAGCGTACGAAACCAATTCCTGTGGTCAGCGTTCTCTCTGTAGCTCACGGGTAGTCCTATACCTTGGATTCTCTGCCACAGACACTGGGCGTAGTGGAAGTAGCACCCCTTGACAATCACTCCGGGGAACACGTGTAGGCAGGCATTCATCAGACCTTTCTCGAAATACTGCATGATACACTGTACGTTGGGGGCTGATGATGAATCCGATTGATTCAGACTTTTCCTTCACCAAACTGAGGAAACGAATGTACGTGTTCCCATCTTTGTTGGGGAGCAGACCAAACACAAGTGGCAGCATCACTCCAAGAACGAATGCATGCAATGTGACTATTTGATAAAACAGCATTGGTGCTGTTGCAAACGTCCCATCCATGTGATAGGTATCAGCATTCGCTAGCGCATGCAGAGTAGAGTTGGATGCAAATGCTATTATCTTGTCGGCTCCATCGCCATCCTCGCCAAGCAGGAACCGATCTCATTGAACCGTAGTTGTCTACTGGCCATCCAGGTCAATGTCACCTCTTGTGGATGGCATTAGGGGGAAGCATTTCCTCCGTTCATGTCTTGACACGCTGGTATTGAGGCAGAGCAGATGCTGTCTCACCTGGTGAAGCCATCGCAGTCGAACTATGAGTCGCGCTTGTACGTCACCAGGGTTGGGTTGGTGACTGTACGTCACCAGGGTTGGGTTGGTGCTTGTACATCACCAGGGTTGGGTTGGTGACTGTACGTCACCAGGGTTGGGTGATTGTGGCTATATTCAGCTTTCACCACAGTTCCATCATCGCTGACCACCACAAATGCCTTACACTTCACACTTTTCCTCTTGCCACATGTGAACTTCATGCCATTTGTCAATGCTTTCGATTTGTGATAGGTATAACAGTTCAAAACAGCAACAGGAAGTCCCCTAGCACCTTCGATGAACTCAACACTCATTCCGAACTCAAATATAAAATTCAACATGAAACTCAGGCCAGCTAGAGCAGAGCAGCTCAACATATCCTTTCCTTATTGGCTAGAAATGTGTGAACTGGAAGGCACAGAATACCACAAATCCACAATCAATAGTTTATTCAGTTAAAAGTTAGGGCAATTACCTTTTAATAGCTTATACCTGGATCAAGGCAATTAGCTTTTAGTTAAATTGGGTTTTGCTCACCTCAAACAAGCTTTATTTAGAGGATTTACTTTAACTCTTAGTACAGTGAGCTTTTCATTTCAATTGATGTGTGAAAGTTACATGGAGCTTCAAATGGTCGACCCTTCAAATGATTAACTCTACTTACAATTAGAAATATCTAGAAAGAGGGGGTGTGTTAAATCAACAGCATACTGACTGGAGGGCTAGTGACACTCAATTCTCACACCTCGGGGGGGGGGGGGGGGGGCTACTGGGCCTAGAGACACGGGGCTACTGGGATGACACCATGCAAGAGATGCCTAAACATCACAAATGAACGCCTCTACAGACACACGATAGTTTGCGTTGTCCCTACATGGCAGGTGTCCCCTCATCAGAAGGACAGGCATGTTGAATTGGAGGGCTCAGTACTACACATATATGGTAGACATGTGCGCATGACGGATGTTATCAATTAACTTAATAATACATAAACAGGCTGTACAGTAAGGATATAACTAGGTATATATATATATATATATATTACAAATAAGGCGCGTTGGGTGTTCTCATGTCTGCCACCAGGGAGCTACTAAACAACAGCAACCGCCGCCCGCTGCACCAAGTCCAACGCCATTGTGTGCGTGCAGTACTGTCTTATATGACAATTATAGAGCTTATTAAACCAGTCAACTAGCATCAACGTGTATTATTTTTAAATGTCACACCCTGTTTAATCATTAACTGAATAAAATACACGTATGTACGCCGTTATGTAATGACGATGTACTGAATTAATAGACCTACAAATCGAAAATAATAACCTGGATTTGAGCAACCGAAAACGTATATGAGTTGACACACACACACACACACACACACACACACACACACACACACACACACACACACACACACACACACACACACACACACACACACACACACACACACACACACAATGACAGCTGATTAAACATAGAAAACGACAATAGGCAGAATTAATCGTTTCACCTCGATTTTCAACTGATCTCGACCGAAGCATAAATTTATGATGCACCACTTAGCATCAATTCATCGCTTCATATCCGGATGACGAATTCGTATTTTCGTGCACTGGTAGCACCTTGGGTTTGGCATGTTGGTTTCGCATTGTTTAGTTTGAAAGCATGCCATTTCACCCCAGTGTCATATTAGTACTGCATACTAAATTGCATTTAAGACTGTTTATCTGATTCTTATGTGAGGCATATTTGTGAATTTTGATTGCAATTTCAAACCGCTTAAGCGAAGCCAATATCAGAGATTGATGTCTGCAGCAGCGTCAAACAATAGGTGGACACTCGTTCATTGACATTGTTCACCTGTTTCTTGAGAATTACCAAAGCAATTCTAAGTAGGTTTAAGCAGGCCCATTTGGCATTTTCCCCGGCGGCAGAAAATCGGGGTCCATGACCAACAGTCTTTTATCCGAATCCGTAATATATAACACTGTTTTCCCACTACACACCGCACTGTTTGTCCGTCGCCATTTTGGAAATAAAATATTTTGAGAAAAAATCACAAAAATAATTATTACTGTCCGCCTTATCAGGGACAGAAAACCAAAATATTGTGTCTGCTGTCCGCGTTCACCAGGTGTCCCCTCATCAGAGGGACATTAACATGGTAAAACAGTCCGTACATTGAGAAAGTGTCTCGACATAGCAGGTGTTCGCTCATCGGAGTGTCCGTTGAAGGCAGGTACTACTGTACTGGATTTAGTTTTGCAGATCCACAGAAAAGGTCAACAATGAATGGCTGGAAAGTGTGAAAACTACACAAAATGGGCCAAAACTGGATACTAGTTGACTTGAAAAGTGGCACATCATCAATATCAAAACTGAGTTTTAAAGAGTTGTCACCTGAAAGACATTTGTTCCATGACAAAATCTTCAGAATCCCTCACTGAAGGCCAAAGTAAATGTACTGGCCACCACACTTAACCACAGACTGAACAGATGTGGGTGTTTGCAGTAATGTCTGAGCATCCTTCGGCCTAAGGATGTCAAGCATTTAATTTAAAGCGGTGCAGGTGTATCCATGTTTGGTTGCCCAAGCTGCTATTTCCTCCTCAAGATCTAGCACATGGCCTTTGTCTTCCTTATTATCACCTGCTCCCCCATCAGAATCCGATGACATGACTCCTGAGAATCCATAATCAGATTCCTGACATGAATATGCATCTAATGGACGAGGTTGTGCAACATCCCTACCACTATGATTGGCAGCCTCCTCAACTATGGGATCTTCATGATCATCGCTGCTGCTAGATTCTGCCATAGCTTTCACCTCAGCATTGTGCAACCTCCATCGCTTTAGATAGGCCATGATCGCAGCCAACTCCTGACAAGTTTAGCAGCAACAAAAGTACCAATAGCTTCAAGTAGAGAAAGAAATCACATAGAGAAATGGAGGTAGATTGGTCATGCACTAAAAAAAACATCCAGTACCACCAAATAATCACTAACATGTAACCCCAGGACAAGTGAAAAAGAGGACAGTTTAGAAACACCTGGCGGCAAGACCTGGAAGGAGAAATAAGGAAAATGGGTCAGCCAAGAAAATTCAGTGTCTAATCATTAGAAAACTAAAGTTCGCAGATTTTGCTCTCGTCTACAATCCGGTCAGTGACAGCGGTTTCCATCTCATTTTTTTGTAAAGATAAACGAAAATCATGCACAATGCAACTAATTGTGGGGTGTGTTGGTTGAACAGAGTCAGAGGTTCATGACCATGTCAATTAGTAGTGATAAAAAATTTCCATTTCTTTGGAAATGTTGAAATAATGGCTTATAGTTTCATAAACGTTTGTGCATTATAGCTAATCAAATGTCACTGTAACAAGTGCAGGTATAACCTACAGAATTAACAAGGAGAGAAGTTGAATAAACGATGGCAATGCCAGTAAATATGCTCAGATTAAAATCGGTGAAAGCAAAATACACAATGACAGAACATTTTTCTCAGTTCTGTATGTTCTATGCACATGTGAAAATAAAACAGTTCAATTAATAAAAGCGGATAGCGATACTTACTGATAAATACTGCTGGATTACTTCAATACGCTTGAGAGTGCGGCCTGAGGCGACTTCGCTTGTAATAAAATTCAAAGTCTGGATGTGTGATGTCATGCGCAAGGCATTCTAGTATAGCAGAATGATTTCAGCAGTAGCCGAAAGGGGCCTAGGTGAAATATGATAGATCGTGGTTCTGCATAGGAGTGAACAAATTAATACTGAATAAATAACAGCTAGAAGCACTGTTTTGAGGAAATATTCGAAAAGCATCCTTGGTATTGTCATATTGTTCCTATAATGAGGGTATAAAACCACAAGTGGCTGATTTTCCTTCTCAATACATGTAATACATATATAATTCCATGGTACAAATAGAAAAACCGAACAAAAGAAAAACAGATTGTGCAATTGAAGAATAGCAGAAACATAAATCACAGATATACTATTCTCATAAATATACGCATTACAATTGCAATAATGAATGTTAATTATATACGATACTAATATATTATTTACTAACAGAAATCTCTTGAGTTGAGATTTAAATGTTACAAATGCGTAAGTATAATCCACTGTTTTTACCATATTTTACCAGAGTAACACCACAGTGTCTAATAGTTTTGTATAATATGTTGGATTGTGAAATCAGTACATGCAGTAGCTCAGCATGGCGTGTCCTGTATTTGTGCATTTCATTATTTCTGTTAAACATACTTGTCATAACCGGCGTGTCAGAAACAGAAACTAACACTGACATCAATAAATATTGATTAAGTGCAAGTACCAGTGCAGAGACAGAATACCTGGTTCTTGAGACTTGAGTACCACATAAATTAAACATTTCTAAGTAAATTTGAGCCACAGCGCCAATTTGCAATGTAGTGGGGTATTGGTATAAGGACTCCTGATGTAGGGAACATCCACTTAAAAGGAAAAACCCTGAAATTCCAGTTCTGACCGACACTGCTTTATGTACCCATGAATGTAAGGAACATTGGATATATGAAACAGTTTAACCAAGCGCCAACATGTTTCTTATAGTGAGAGTCCACTGCTATAAGTTTAAACAATAAATGACACTGAATTTAATAGTACCTTAACTGATGAGAAGAACAACCTGTTTCCATTGTGTGTACATTTAAGCTTCAAATAAACAAAACATGAGCTAACTGTGTAGTGGCTCCAGTGTGAATCCAACCATTACACTTGCACCGACAGTTGCCATGCCCACCATATTTGCACAGTTCAAATGATTTGTCGAAAAAATGCTGAATATTGCATCTGCAATGGTCTGTTCTAAAGGTTTCACACCCAAACATCTATCTGGACTGTCCAGATCAAAGATTGTTTGTAGCTAGATAAACAAATAGTATTGTTGGTTCATTTATGATCTCGTAAATATTTTTCTTGTATTACAACTATTGTATGCTCACGTCGAACGATATATTATTATTTCTAGTATCAGTGTCATGGTGGCCTGTGCGCCAGCAATCTGTCAGGTCTTAGTGCTGGTCTCCATGGATCAAACAACATTTTATTCACAATAGTCATGTATAGTTTAACTATATTCTTATGTTCATGGTTTAATCCTAATGAAATAAATCTCTCTCTCCTTGATGTAGTGCTTTTTACGTAAATAATTACAAATCAAAGTGCTTCACACATATTATTTATTATTATACCGAACTTATAAAACACTCTTTTCATACATAAAAGCCTTCTCAAAAGCGCTGTACATAATGAAAAAATAATCATAGACAGTAAAAACAAAGCATAAAAACGATAACGTGATAGAAAAATTTAATATTATAGAAGACTGGATATAATAAGATGAATATGTATATACTGTTTTAAAAATGTAATAAAATAAAAAACAATTAAAACTGACTAGAAAGAGTTAAGCACCAAAATGAGCCAGGAACAAATGTGTTTTTAGCAGCTTCTTGAAAGTGTTCAGTGTTTTTGCTTCAAGAATGTGAGCCGGTAGCGCATTCCACAACTTAGCTGCTGAACACTGGAATTTTCTGTCGCCGTAAGTAACTGTTCTAGCCCTTTGAACTTCTAGTGTCACTGAATCCATGGATCATAGCGTTCGTCTTGGTTGGTACACATTCAGCATGTCCGATATATATCCTGGAGCCTGTCCGTGTAGGGCTTTATATTTGTGCATCAGGATTTTGAATTGCACCTGATAGTTATAGCGTGTGTGTGTGTGTGTGTGTGTGTGTGTGTGTGTGTGTGTGTGTGTGTGTGTGTGTGTGTATATATTATACACCTGTATATATATATATATATATATATATATATATATATATATATATATATATATATATATATATATATATATATATATATATATATATATATTAAATTGTCAAATTAATCAAATATTGCATTGTTGTTAGACATACCTATTATAGACAATTACTGTTGAGTCATTGGAATTATCTGTAGCTTGCTATGCATCTTCATCATTATCATCAAACTGTGTCATGTTTGTTCCTTCATGTTGTTTTTGGAGTTTCTTCTCATAATCTCGAATTACACATTCTTTTTTTCTCCATCATCCACATCTTTTCCTCCTCCATCCACTGTATCATTTCTCTCAAAAGCTTCTCTTTGTCATTGATCAATGCGCTTCCCGCTAGTGTAGGGTTATCCAGGCTGAGTCGTCCTGATTCCAGTAATTCATACCAAGTGTTGAATGGAAAGGTTGACCCTAAGTCAACTACCTCTATTTTATCCTTCTCTCTTTCAGTTGCACAACCTTCCAAATGTTCTTTTGATTTTGTGAGTTAATGTCATCAAACAACGCCCATAGTTCTGATCTATTGCAGGTGTAAATGTTTATCCTTGAGGCTATCTTTGTGTTGTTATGTCAAACTGAGTTTATAAATGTAATAGTATTTAACAAAGTTGATTACAATAATTAAAAATCAGACCAATTGGTATAGTCTGAACATTTCAGAAACATGACTAGTAATAAACAGTTACTGATGCATTGTTGTCACTAGAACAAGACAGCAAGACAAATCACCAAAAATAATGCAACTAAATATTTAACAAACACAATATAATTTAAGACCAGGATATACAATGGCAAAAGCTTTAACCAGAAAGCTCCGAAAGGAGTTTGAAAAAAATTTTGCCATTCAAACTAAGAAAAACCCTAAAGTCTTCTGGAACTATTATAAATCAAAAACTACAGTTAAACAAGGAATTGGGGAACTTAATATAGACCACACAAATCCGAAATCCCAAACAACAACTGAAGACGAAGAAAAAGCAAATATTCATGCCAACTACTTCTCCAGTGTATTCATTACTGAACAGACAGGGTCTATCCCAACTACACCCAAAGTAAACATTAAATTAGCAATGGATGAGCTAAAAGTAACTGAAAACATAATATTACTAACATTAAAAGAACTTAATATAAGCAAATCGCCTGGCCCTGATGAAATTGGTGCCAGATTACTAATTGAGTTGTCAGAAAATATATGTCTCCCATTACAAAAAATATTTGAAACATCTATAACAACATCAAGTATTCCCGATGAATGGAAGGATGCCAAAATATCAGCAATATATAAAAAAGGAAACAAGAAATTAGCTTGCAACTACCGTCCAATAAGCCTAACAAGCGTAGTTTGTAAATGCATGGAAAAAATTATTAGAAATCACATCATCAGTTACATGAAAATCAATGGTCTGTTCAGTCAAAAACAATATGGTTTTATCTCTGGCAGATCAACAGTTCTCCAACTAATTAAAATACTAGATGAATGGACCTCAGAAATGGATAAGGGTAATTACATAGATGTTATTTATATGGATTTTCAAAAGGCTTTTGATACTGTGCCACATACGAGACTAATAAGTAAATTAAAAAGTTTTAACATTAGGAATGATTTAGTTAACTGGATTGAGGCATTCATCACAAATAGACGACAAAAGGTAGCAGTAAATGGAAAAGAATCAAACTGGCACAAAGTAACATCAGGGATACCGCAGGGATCTGTCCTAGGACCCTTACTGTTTGTTCTATACGTAAACGACCTGCCAGATTGAACTAAATCCAATACATTCCTGTTCGCTGATGACATTAAGATATTTAGAGCCATAACAAATAAAAATGATCAGGATATACTACAACAAGATTTAAGTATCCTAGAACAATGGAGCAACAAATGGCTATTAAAATTCCACCCAGACAAATGTAAACACATGGAAATTGGAAAAAATAATATAGGTGAAAATGAATATTTCATGACAAGCAATAATGTTAAACATTCACTAGCCACCACAGATAAGCAAACTGACTTAGGTGTAATTATCGATTCAAAATTTTCATTTGATGATCAAATAAACAAAGTGGTAAATAAAGCAACCAAAATGACAAAAATAATCCGAAGAACCTTCCAATTCCTAGACACACACACTTTTTTGCCACTATATAAGACAATGGTTAGATCTCACCTAGAATATGCCGTAGCAGTATGGTATCCATATAAGATAAAACATAAAATAGCAATAGAAAACGTCCAGAGAAGGGCCACAAAAGAACTTCCTGGTATGAGGGATTTATCATATATAAAAAGACTAAAATTACTGAAGCTACCCACATTAGCATACCGAAGGCTAAGAGGAGACATGATAGAAGTCTATAAAATAATGCACGAATTGTACGATAATGAATCTGCACCAAACCTCCTGAAATGGGAGGATGTCACACTTAGATCAGGAAATAGAGGACACTCCCTTAAAATATTTACCCAAAGAGCAAAAATAAATTTAAGAATAAATGCATTCCCTCTTAGAGTGGCTGAACCATGGAATAGTCTCCCAAACTCTGTAGTACAAGCTAGATCAATTAACTCATTTAAAAACAAATTAGACAAATTCTGGTCTACCCAGGCAATAATATACGACTATGAATCTCCTTTAACAATAACTAATGGAACCGGAAATTATGATATAAAAATATTTGATTCTGAAGATCTGATCATGGAGGAACCAACTGGATCCTGCGATCAGAATCGTCATAAGGTATCATTCATAAGGTATGATGTGGCCACACCCAAAACTGGTCATGTCGCAGTTCTTCTAAAAAATATGTTGAACCTAGCCTAGTTCGAATACGTTGAACCTACCAATATTGTAACAAATAATTCAGCATTACTTGCGAAACTAACTAAATCGTAGCTAGAAGTCGACAGGTTATTTATTACACTTTTGAAACTGTCCCACAAAGTTGTAAACATTAACCCTTGAAAGCCGGCAGGCTTCTCCTGGTTAATGCTGTCGTGCAGAAATAATACTTGCAACAAGCAGAATACCCTGTTTGGAAATTTCAACGCAGAATTACAAGCAGAATAACCCTGCTCACAGCACCAATATTGTACTTTTGTACTTACTATTAGTTGTCAGCGCAATGGGGCGAGACTCTGGACTATGACGACGCTTCCTTCTGCAGGCGTGCGGTCGTCTTTCCGGTATTCAATCTGTCTGTCGACGTCAGTGGGGCGTATTTATAGGGTGGACTGTTTTGGGTGTGGGTATTGTGTGGATGATGACTATTGTGCTTATTACCCGTGAATGCAGACTATTTACATGTGTGCTCCGCACTACACACCCAGTCATTGATGCTATCTATCATGATGAGAGTAGACAGGAGGCTGCATGGTTGTCTGGTCTCGGCACTGCTAAATCTTCACAACCCTGTGCAAATATATACCACTTTTTGAACTAGTAAATTCAAAACTAATTTAATTTATCTGACAATTTCACTAAAACTAAGTAAAAAAGTCTGCGCAAAGAAGCTTGTGTCATTGTGAATATTAGGTAGGTTCGACTTGAGTAAGGACCTTAAAGCTTGTGTGTTTTTATGATATAAACCTAAACAATGTGATAAACTACCTCATTAACATAAACAAAAAAACATTATTTGGTCAATAGACATAGCATTCTGTATAATGTACTCAGCTGAATGTGACAGCAGTTATTGTTTCATATCCATTTCACACACACTCGTATCCTCTTGCTAGGTCGTTAGCAGAATTGATTGAGCCCCGTCATGACCGCTTCTGCAGTGGCTCATGTGGGATCTTTCCCTTCCCCTGGCATAGACACCAGGTAGATGGGACCAACAGCTTTAGTGTCTCTTCCAAAAGAAACGGACAAAGTGTGGTTAACGAAATTGCCCAGGTTTCGAAATGGCAGCAGGTGGTTTTGAACCCAGGTCCCTTCGACCGAAAAGTCCGATGCTCTACCACAGGTGGTTTTAAACCCCGGTCCCCTCTGACGCTTTACCACACGACCACCGCTCCCCATTTCATATCCATGATATCTGGTAACATGTATTTTCATAAACACTTTCAGAGGACACAAGAAAAAAATTATGTTGTCTGGACAATATATTCCCATTGCATATGCTTCCTGAATTTATGACATGACAGTCGGTGATTGTGCTCCGACAGTCACACTCACAGATAATATCCTGACATCGATTAAAGGCTCATCTCATAAGGGGCCATCCATAAAGTATGTTATGCTATTTTTCTACTTTTTTGAGACCCACCACCCCCTTGTCTCTGAACGTGACATACTAAACTGCAAGATTACCATATAGTTCATGCACTGTTTAGAAATCAATCCACTTACATTAAGAATTTGTAGTTCAACTAGATCCGAGTTTTGGCTTGATGGCAGACAGTGTTTGGCTTGAGCCAGCACAGTCCGCATCTCTTTTGTGCAATTATGTATGCTTCAGTAAACACTTTCTGTTGATGAGGAAAATCAACTGCCTCTCGATGTTTTGCAGATTTCTCGTGTTTGGCGAGGTGATCTTTTTGGGGGTTTGTAGCACCCTTTCCACCCCTGGTTTGGATGCAGGCACTGGGGTGTCGACTTTACACGGAACACTTGGTTTGGACACAGGCACTGGGGTGTCAACTTTACACGGAACACTTGGTTTTGATGCAGGCATTGGGGTGTCGACTTTACACGGAACACTTGGTTTGGACGCAGGCACTTGGGTGTCAACTTTACACGGAACACTTGGTTTGGACGAAGGCACTGGGGTGTCGACTTTACACGGAACACTTGGTTTGGACGCAGGCACTGGGGTGTCGACTTTACACGGAACACTTGGTATGGACGCAGGCACTGGGGTGTCGACTTTACACGGAACACTTGGTTTGGACGCAGGCACTGGGGTGTCGACTTTACACGGAACACTTGGTTTGGACGCAGGCACTGGGGTGTCGACTTTACACAGAACACTTGGTTTGGACGCAGGCACTGGGGTGTCGACTTTACAAGGAACACTTGGTTTGGACGCAGGCACTAGGGTGTCGACTTTACACGGAACTCTTGGTATGGATGCAGGCACTGGGGTGTCAACTTTACATGGAACACTTGGTTTGGATGCAGGCACTGGGGTGTCGACTTTACATGGAATACTTGGTTTGGACGCAGGCACTGGGGTGTCGACTTTACACGGAACACTTGGTTTGGACGCAGGCACTGGGGTGTCGACTTTACACGGAACACTTGGTTTGGACGCAGGCACTGGGGTGTCGACTTTACACGGAACACTTGGTTTGGATGCAGGCACTGGGGTGTCGACTTTACACGGAACACTTGGTATGGACGCAGGCACTGGGGTGTCAACTTTACATGGAACACTTGGTTTGGACGCAGGCACTGGGGTGTCGACTTTACACGGTACACTTGGTTTGGACGCAGGCACTGGGGTGTCGACTTTACATGGAACACTTGGTTTGGACGCAGGCACTGGGGTGTCGACTTTACACGGAACACTTGGTATGGACGCAGGCACTGGGGTGTCAACTTTACATGGAACACTTGGTTTGGATGCAGGCACTAGGGTGTCGACTTTACATGGAACACTTGGTTTGGACGCAGGCATTACTGGGGTGTCGACTTAACATGGAACACTTGGTTTGGACGCAGGCATTACTGGGGTGTCGACTTTACATGGAACAATTGGTTTGGACGCAGGCACTGGGGTGTCGACTCTACACAGAACACTTGGTTTAGACGCAGGCACTGGGGTGTCGACTTTACATGGAACACTTGGTTTGGATGCAGGCATTACTGGGGCGTCGACTTTACACGGAACACTTGGTATGGACGCAGGCATTACTGGGGTGTCGACTTTACACGGAACACTTGGTTTGGATGCAGGCATTACTGGGGTGTCGACTTTACACGGAACACTTGGTTTGGATGCAGGCATTACTGGGGTGTCGACTTTACACGGAACACTTGGTTTGGATGTAGGCATTACTGGGGTGTCAACTTTACACGGAACACATGGTTTGGATGCAGGCATTACTGGGGTGTCAACTTTACATGGAACACTTGGTATGGACGCAGGCACTGGGGTGTCAACTTTACATGGAACACTTGGTTTGGATGCAGGCACTGGGGTGTCGACTTTACACGGAACACTTGGTTTGGATGCAGGCACTGGGGTGTCGACTTTACACGGAACACTTGGTTTGGACGCAGGCACTGGGGTGTCGACTTTACACGGAACACTTGGTATGGACACAGGCACTGGGGTGTCAACTTTATATGGAACACTTGGTTTGGGTGCAGGCACTGGGGTGTCGACTTTTCACGGAACACTTGGTTTGGACGCAGGCACTGGGGTGTCAACTTTACACGGAACACTTGGTTTGGATGCAGGCACTGGGGTGTCGACTTTACACGGAACACTTGGTATGGACGCAGGCACTGGGGTGTCAACTTTACATGGAACACTTGGTTTGGACGCAGGCACTGGGGTGTCGACTTTACACGGTACACTTGGTTTGGACGCAGGCACTGGGGTGTCGACTTTACACGGAACACTTGGTTTGGACGCAGGCACTGGGGTGTCGACTTTACACGGAACACTTGGTATGGACGCAGGCACTGGGGTGTCGACTTTACACGGAACACTTGGTTTGGACGCAGGCACTGGGGTGTCGACTTTACATGGAACACTTGGTTTGGACGCAGGCACTGGGGTGTCGACTTTACATGGAACACTTGGTTTGGACGCAGGCATTATTGGGGTGTCGACTTTACATGGAACAATTGGTTTGGACGCAGGCCCTGGGGTGTCGACTCTACACGGAACACTTGGTTTGGACGCAGGCACTGGGGTGTCGACTTTACATGGAACACTTGGTTTGGATGCAGGCATTACTGGGGTGTCGACTTTACACGGAACACTTGGTATGGACGCAGGCATTACTGGGGTGTCGACTTTACACGGAACACTTTGTTTGGATGCAGGCATTACTGGGGTGTCGACTTTACACGGAACACTTGGTTTGGATGCAGGCATTACTGGGGTGTCGACTTTACACGGAACACTTGGATTGGATGTAGGCATTACTGGGGTGTCAACTTTACACGGAACACTTGGTTTGGATGCAGGCATTACTGGGGTGTCAACTTTACATGGAACACTTGGTTTGGATGCAGGCATTACTGGGGTGTCGACTTTACACGGAACACTTGGTTTGGATGCAGGCACTGGCTGAGTACACTTACTTCCAAAAAATTATGTAATATTTGGTTGATATAAACATTTGTGTTTGGATTTGTTGACTGTAGCTGAGTTTTGTTGAAGTGACGATGCCTTGGAATGGCGTGTTGACATTGAATTGTCCTAGGAGCACTTGGATTGGTATGGTTTAATTCCATGCATACGTTTAGCACTCGAGCTGAGAGAGCGGGGAGCCAAAAATTGTACAATGTCATTTGGTTCGTACACAGACCACTGATTGTAGTCATACAAAGAACATTGGGACGACATTATACACGAAGCAGGATGCCCTTGCGGTACACTCGGGACAACTTTGGCATGCTATAAAGGTGGATTTAAATGTTTTTTTTTGTTTTTTTGGTAGTGTGGTATGCTGATAATCATACAAAAATAATGAAACATGCAATCTGTATATATCAGTGATTTTAAGTATGTTTTCAGATTTAAAATTAGGATCACTGTGACATCCATAATTTGTTTTGTTAATTATCCGTATAGCATGTTTTTGTAAAATTTCTAACTTCCTTATTGCACTTCCATTTCCCCATGCTTGTAATTGTATTCCATAAGTGATGTGACTTTGGATTAATGTATAGTAGAGAGATTTCAATGCATTGTGTGGTAAAAAAAAGTCGCTGTTAGTTACAAAAATGCTTCATTTCCTGGTTTATATTATTAATTGAAATGCTAATATCAATATATGAGTCCCTCTACTCTAAGTCCCTCCCTCCTCCCCTGACATTTGTGTATAGCACCTTGAGTCCCTCTACTCTAAGTCCCTCCCTCCTCCTCTGACATTTGTGTATAGTGCCTTGAGTCCCTCTACTTGAAGCATCTCCCTCCTCCCCTGACATTTGTGTATAGCACATTGAGTCCCTCTACTTTAAGCCTCTCCCTCCTCCCGACATTTGTGTATAGCACATTGAGTCCCTCTACTTTAAGCCTCTCCCTCCTCCCCCAACATTTGTGTATAGCACATTGGGTCCCTCTACTCTAAGTCCCTCCCTCCTCCCCTGACATTTGTGTATAGTGCCTTGAGTCCCTCTACTTTAAGCCTCTCCCTCCTCCCGACATTTGTGTATAGCACATTGAGTCCCTCTACTTTAAGCCTCTCCCTCCTCCCTTGACATTTGTGTATAGCACATTGAGTCCCTCTACTTTAAGCCACTCCCTCCTCCCTTGACATTTGTGTATAGCACATTGAGTCCCACTACTTTAAGCCACTCCCTCCTCCCCTGACATTTGTGTATAGCACATTGAGTCCCTCTACTTTAAGTCCCTCCTTCCTCCCCTGACATTTGTGTATAGCACATTGAGTTCCTCTACTTTAAGTCCCTCCATCCTCCCCTGACATTTGTGTATAGCACATTGAGTTCCTCTACTTTAAGCCTCTCCCTCCTCCCCTGACATTTGTGTGTAGCACATTGAGTCCCTCTACTTTAAGCCCATCCCTCCTCCCCTGACATTTGTGTATAGCACATTGAGTCCCTCTACTTTAAGCCCCTCCCTCCTCCCCTGACATTTGTATATAGCACATTGAGTCCCTCTACTTTAAGTCCCTCCCTCCTCCCCTGACATTTGTGTATAGCACGTTGAGTCCCTCTACTTTAAGCCTCTCCCTCCTCCCCTGACATTTGTGTATAGCACATTGAGTCCCTCTACTTTAAGTCCCTCCCTCCTCCCCTGACATTTGTATATAGCACGTTGAGTCCCTCTACTTTAAGCATCTCCCTCCTCCCCTGACATTTGTGTGTAGCACCTTGAGTCCCTCTAAAAAAACGCAAAACTAGGTCAAATTGCTTTAAACACACACTAAATGCATACAATTCAAGTATATCAAATGTATAAACTTATAACTAAGTAACGAGCATATGCGATTATATAAGCGCGATTAGCCTCATAGAATGTGAAATGTCGAAGCATCTACAACTTCTAGTATGGCCAGTTCCGGCCTACTGTGTTCCGGCCTACTGAGGTCACACAACATTTGAAAAACACACTGCTAAGCAGTAGAATGATGGAAGCTTCTATATATTTTCCATCCCCACTCCACTACGCAAACCGACAAGAGTTTCTGACATGGGGATATTTTGACAGACGAAGAGATGGAACGCCTAGTCCTCCCTCACATACTTCGGGATGAAAAAAGCATTAACTGCATCACGAAGCAGCCTAAGCCAGGTTCTAAGGCTTCGATGGACAAGCTTGTCTAGTCTCTTCAGCATGGCACAATTGCTCCGTGAGAGGGCTAGACGGTGATATAACTTGGGAATGAGATGCGTTTTTAGAATATACAAACGCTGTTGGGGTTTCAGTGGAGCACGAGTCAAATGGTTCAACCCTCGGTTGAGGAGCTCCTCGGGGGAGGAATCAGACTCCTTCGCACTCACCGAAATCCCCAGGTACTTATAACCTGCAAGAGACACGAGCGGGTTGGGATCGCAAACCCACTTCTTTGCTTTCCTGTCCACCGCAATACTCAAGTTCTTCGATTTCTCTGTATTGAGCATCAGACTTCAGCGCCGCAGGGCCCCGCTAAACTGGTCACAAAGATGCTGGATGCCAATCTTGGATTCGGCCACCAGGACTACATCGTCCGTGAATGCCAAATGATTGAGACGAGGGCCATCCTTGGTAACCCTTACACCCATCTCGTTGTCAAGAAACGCAACTGCCCAATCGATGATGCAGTTGAACAGCAGCGGAGAGAGAGGATCTCCCTGTTGCACGCCCCTATTCTGCTGAAGGGGGTCGCCAGTTTGGTCAGCCACCTCTAGGGTAGTCAACGCCTCGGCATAGAGGCTGCGCAGGTATTCAACAAAGGGCCCAGGCACCCCCATTCTCTTCACGGCCAGTAAGACGGACTCATGCGACACAGAGTCAAACGCCTTAGATACGTCGAGACATGGCAAGGAGAGCAGTTTTACTTCCTCGCACATGTCCCTAAGCAGGCACCTCAGGAGAAATACGTTATCAGGATCCCGTCTCCCTTAACAAATACTGTCTGACGAGAAGTAAATTCTAAAAGACCGGACAGTCGGTCGGCAAGTAGTCTATGAAATGCTCGACATATAAACGAGGAAATAGAAATGGGCATAAATTGGCCTTCTGGGTTTTCAGGATGAGGACCGTTCTGCTGCAACGAAAATCAGCTGGCTGGTACCCAACATACAACCAGAGGTTAAAGTGCGTGAGGAGAGCACAAGGGTCAATGTTCTTCAGGTCCCGCATCAAAACCTTGTCCAGGCCTATGGCCCCCTCCTTCATCTTGCGAAGGGTTGCAAATAGTTCGGGCAGGGCAATCATATGGATGAGATCCCAGAGGATTGGTCCCTGTACTTGTGGGTCACGATTATCAACTTGGGACAGTTCGCCGAACACCCGGCTCAAGAAGACCACCTGATCCTCCAGAGGGATGCTCGGGGCCTCCTCGTGCACCCAGTCTCCCGATAAAACCTGTTTAGCACAGGCCAAACGGTTCTTACGGAACAACTTCTGAATCCTCACATACTAAGTCCTCCTTCGCGCCTTCCTCCCTCCAGCCGAGTTCCCGGCGCCTCGATCTCCTTTCTTGTGAGGGGAAGCAATTGCTTCGCCCTTTAGCCATTCCAAATATTCATTGTCAGTAAGACTTAAAATGCTCTTGTATTTGGCGTTCCGCCTCATACCTTTGACCCCTTCAAAAGATCTTTCTGGGAATAATTTGCGACCTCAATGTTCAGCTTGCGACAACCTTCTGCGGCCAACCTTTTCTCCTCCCTAGCCAGACTCTCCAGCTCACTACCGGACCAGCGTTTATTTGTAGATGGCGTACTCCTGACCCCAAATCGTGTAAAGGTCCCAAATCCCCGACAAATCACCGACACTGACTGGGGACGACACCATCTCCCCTATCTCAGACGAGGAGTGGGGGACTGAGACATTGTCCCTATGATACTCCATAGTATGCGAGTGACGTTTATGCTGTGACAGTCCCCTATGAGAACCGTAGGGAGTGCCATACCCGTCAATATTTACCAATTTCTGCATAAATTACTACGCACATGTGCCTTGTGGCGAAAAAATTTCCAAAAATCCTTCCGCCTATTTAAATCATCTAAAAATCCACGGTTACACTGCTAACATGTTCTACCAGCAAACTTGCCAATGTGTCTGCTCAAATGCAGTTACGTCAGATGGTATGATTTTTTTATTACACATACCTAAAATTACTGTGCCCTACATTCGGAGAATTGGAGGGCTTTCTTCTAAAAGAAAAGGTTAAACATAATGGCATAATAATATGAGTTGGATATGTCTACAAGAAATCAGCATATCGATGTACCTCGGCCTAAAAATGCTATTCTATTTGATAGAAATCAAAGATCATTTTGTTGTTTTGCATATATGTGACTCTTTGACTTTGATGTGTCTGGCATATAAGCCCGGGCTTTTACATTTATTCTCCATTATAACAGTAGGGATCATGCCTCAGTTAGACTTCCTGGTGTGTTACACACGAATGTAGGGCACAGTAATTTTAGGTATGTGTAATAAAAAAATCATACCATCTGACGTAACTGCATTTGAGCAGACACATTGGCAAGTTTGCTGGTAGAACATGTTAGCAGTGTAACCGTGGATTTTTAGATGATTTAAATAGGCGGAAGGATTTTTGGAAATTTTTTCGCCACAAGGCACATGTGCGTAGTAATTTATGCAGAAATTGGTAAATATTGACGGGTATGGCACTCCCTACGGTTCTCATAGGGGACTGTCACAGCATAAACGTCACTCGCATACTATGGAGTATCATAGGGACAATGTCTCAGTCCCC
This sequence comes from Lamellibrachia columna, assembly GCA_963662155.1. Lineage (NCBI taxonomy): Eukaryota > Metazoa > Annelida > Polychaeta > Sabellida > Siboglinidae > Lamellibrachia > Lamellibrachia columna. The sequence continues at coordinate 26,030,089 of OY759270.1, read as the reverse complement.
CACTCCTCGTCTGAGATAGGGGAGATGGTGTCGTCCCCAGTCAGTGTCGGTGATTTGTCGGGGATTTGGGACCTTTACACGATTTGGGGTCAGGAGTACGCCATCTACAAATAAACGCTGGTCCGGTAGTGAGCTGGAGAGTCTGGCTAGGGAGGAGAAAAGGTTGGCCGCAGAAGGTTGTCGCAAGCTGAACATTGAGGTCGCAAATTATTCCCAGAAAGATCTTTTGAAGGGGTCAAAGGTATGAGGCGGAACGCCAAATACAAGAGCATTTTAAGTCTTACTGACAATGAATATTTGGAATGGCTAAAGGGCGAAGCAATTGCTTCCCCTCACAAGAAAGGAGATCGAGGCGCCGGGAACTCGGCTGGAGGGAGGAAGGCGCGAAGGAGGACTTAGTATGTGAGGATTCAGAAGTTGTTCCGTAAGAACCGTTTGGCCTGTGCTAAACAGGTTTTATCGGGAGACTGGGTGCACGAGGAGGCCCCGAGCATCCCTCTGGAGGATCAGGTGGTCTTCTTGAGCCGGGTGTTCGGCGAACTGTCCCAAGTTGATAATCGTGACCCACAAGTACAGGGACCAATCCTCTGGGATCTCATCCATATGATTGCCCTGCCCGAACTATTTGCAACCCTTCGCAAGATGAAGGAGGGGGCCATAGGCCTGGACAAGGTTTTGATGCGGGACCTGAAGAACATTGACCCTTGTGCTCTCCTCACGCACTTTAACCTCTGGTTGTATGTTGGGTACCAGCCAGCTGATTTTCGTTGCAGCAGAACGGTCCTCATCCTGAAAACCCAGAAGGCCAATTTATGCCCATTTCTATTTCCTCGTTTATATGTCGAGCATTTCATAGACTACTGGCCGACCGACTGTCCGGTCTTTTAGAATTTACTTCTCGTCAGACAGTATTTGTTAAGGGAGACGGGATCCTGATAACGTATTTCTCCTGAGGTGCCTGCTTAGGGACATGTGCGAGGAAGTAAAACTGCTCTCCTTGCCATGTCTCGACGTATCTAAGGCGTTTGACTCTGTGTCGCATGAGTCCGTCTTACTGGCCGTGAAGAGAATGGGGGTGCCTGGGCCCTTTGTTGAATACCTGCGCAGCCTCTATGCCGAGGCGTTGACTACCCTAGAGGTGGCTGACCAAACTGGCGACCCCCTTCAGCAGAATAGGGGCGTGCAACAGGGAGATCCTCTCTCTCCGCTGCTGTTCAACTGCATCATCGATTGGGCAGTTGCGTTTCTTGACAACGAGATGGGTGTAAGGGTTACCAAGGATGGCCCTCGTCTCAATCATTTGGCATTCACGGACGATGTAGTCCTGGTGGCCGAATCCAAGATTGGCATCCAGCATCTTTGTGACCAGTTTAGCGGGGCCCTGCGGCGCTGAAGTCTGATGCTCAATACAGAGAAATCGAAGAACTTGAGTATTGCGGTGGACAGGAAAGCAAAGAAGTGGGTTTGCGATCCCAACCCGCTCGTGTCTCTTGCAGGTTATAAGTACCTGGGGATTTCGGTGAGTGCGAAGGAGTCTGATTCCTCCCCCGAGGAGCTCCTCAACCGAGGGTTGAACCATTTGACTCGTGCTCCACTGAAACCCCAACAGCGTTTGTATATTCTAAAAACGCATCTCATTCCCAAGTTATATCACCGTCTAGCCCTCTCACGGAGCAATTGTGCCATGCTGAAGAGACTAGACAAGCTTGTCCATCGAAGCCTTAGAACCTGGCTTAGGCTGCCTCGTGATGCAGTTAATGCTTTTTTCATCCCGAAGTATGTGAGGGAGGACTAGGCGTTCCATCTCTTCGTCTGTCAAAATATCCCCATGTCAGAAACTCTTGTCGGTTTGCGTAGTGGAGTGGGGATGGAAAATATATAGAAGCTTCCATCATTCTACTGCTTAGCAGTGTGTTTTTCAAATGTTGTGTGACCTCAGTAGGCCGGAACACAGTAGGCCGGAACTGGCCATACTAGAAGTTGTAGATGCTTCGACATTTCACATTCTATGAGGCTAATCGCGCTTATATAATCGCATATGCTCGTTACTTAGTTATAAGTTTATACATTTGATATACTTGAATTGTATGCATTTAGTGTGTGTTTAAAGCAATTTGACCTAGTTTTGCGTTTTTTTAGAGGGACTCAAGGTGCTACACACAAATGTCAGGGGAGGAGGGAGATGCTTAAAGTAGAGGGACTCAACGTGCTATATACAAATGTCAGGGGAGGAGGGAGGGACTTAAAGTAGAGGGACTCAATGTGCTATACACAAATGTCAGGGGAGGAGGGAGAGGCTTAAAGTAGAGGGACTCAACGTGCTATACACAAATGTCAGGGGAGGAGGGAGGGACTTAAAGTAGAGGGACTCAATGTGCTATATACAAATGTCAGGGGAGGAGGGAGGGGCTTAAAGTAGAGGGACTCAATGTGCTATACACAAATGTCAGGGGAGGAGGGATGGGCTTAAAGTAGAGGGACTCAATGTGCTACACACAAATGTCAGGGGAGGAGGGAGAGGCTTAAAGTAGAGGAACTCAATGTGCTATACACAAATGTCAGGGGAGGATGGAGGGACTTAAAGTAGAGGAACTCAATGTGCTATACACAAATGTCAGGGGAGGAAGGAGGGACTTAAAGTAGAGGGACTCAATGTGCTATACACAAATGTCAGGGGAGGAGGGAGTGGCTTAAAGTAGTGGGACTCAATGTGCTATACACAAATGTCAAGGGAGGAGGGAGTGGCTTAAAGTAGAGGGACTCAATGTGCTATACACAAATGTCAAGGGAGGAGGGAGAGGCTTAAAGTAGAGGGACTCAATGTGCTATACACAAATGTCGGGAGGAGGGAGAGGCTTAAAGTAGAGGGACTCAAGGCACTATACACAAATGTCAGGGGAGGAGGGAGGGACTTAGAGTAGAGGGACCCAATGTGCTATACACAAATGTTGGGGGAGGAGGGAGAGGCTTAAAGTAGAGGGACTCAATGTGCTATACACAAATGTCGGGAGGAGGGAGAGGCTTAAAGTAGAGGGACTCAATGTGCTATACACAAATGTCAGGGGAGGAGGGAGATGCTTCAAGTAGAGGGACTCAAGGCACTATACACAAATGTCAGAGGAGGAGGGAGGGACTTAGAGTAGAGGGACTCAAGGTGCTATACACAAATGTCAGGGGAGGAGGGAGGGACTTAGAGTAGAGGGACTCATATATTGATATTAGCATTTCAATTAATAATATAAACCAGGAAATGAAGCATTTTTGTAACTAACAGCGACTTTTTTTTACCACACAATGCATTGAAATCTCTCTACTATACATTAATCCAAAGTCACATCACTTATGGAATACAATTACAAGCATGGGGAAATGGAAGTGCAATAAGGAAGTTAGAAATTTTACAAAAACATGCTATACGGATAATTAACAAAACAAATTATGGATGTCACAGTGATCCTAATTTTAAATCTGAAAACATACTTAAAATCATTGATATATACAGATTGCATGTTTCATTATTTTTGTATGATTATCAGCATACCACACTACCAAAAAAACAAAAAAAAACATTTAAATCCACCTTTATAGCATGCCAAAGTTGTCCCGAGTGTACCGCAAGGGCATCCTGCTTCGTGTATAATGTCGTCCCAATGTTCTTTGTATGACTACAATCAGTGGTCTGTGTACGAACCAAATGACATTGTACAATTTTTGGCTCCCCGCTCTCTCAGCTCGAGTGCTAAACGTATGCATGGAATTAAACCATACCAATCCAAGTGCTCCTAGGACAATTCAATGTCAACACGCCATTCCAAGGCATCGTCACTTCAACAAAACTCAGCTACAGTCAACAAATCCAAACACAAATGTTTATATCAACCAAATATTACATAATTTTTTGGAAGTAAGTGTACTCAGCCAGTGCCTGCATCCAAACCAAGTGTTCCGTGTAAAGTCGACACCCCAGTAATGCCTGCATCCAAACCAAGTGTTCCATGTAAAGTTGACACCCCAGTAATGCCTGCATCCAAACCAAGTGTTCCGTGTAAAGTTGACACCCCAGTAATGCCTACATCCAATCCAAGTGTTCCGTGTAAAGTCGACACCCCAGTAATGCCTGCATCCAAACCAAGTGTTCCGTGTAAAGTCGACACCCCAGTAATGCCTGCATCCAAACAAAGTGTTCCGTGTAAAGTCGACACCCCAGTAATGCCTGCGTCCATACCAAGTGTTCCGTGTAAAGTCGACACCCCAGTAATGCCTGCATCCAAACCAAGTGTTCCATGTAAAGTCGACACCCCAGTGCCTGCGTCCAAACCAAGTGTTCCGTGTAGAGTCGACACCCCAGGGCCTGCGTCCAAACCAATTGTTCCATGTAAAGTCGACACCCCAATAATGCCTGCGTCCAAACCAAGTGTTCCATGTAAAGTCGACACCCCAGTGCCTGCGTCCAAACCAAGTGTTCCATGTAAAGTCGACACCCCAGTGCCTGCGTCCAAACCAAGTGTTCCGTGTAAAGTCGACACCCCAGTGCCTGCGTCCATACCAAGTGTTCCGTGTAAAGTCGACACCCCAGTGCCTGCGTCCAAACCAAGTGTTCCGTGTAAAGTCGACACCCAGTGCCTGCGTCCAAACCAAGTGTACCGTTGTAAAGTCGACACCCAGTGCCTGCGTCCAAACCAAGTGTTCCATGTAAAGTTGACACCCCAGTGCCTGCGTCCATACCAAGTGTTCCGTGTAAAGTCGACACCCCAGTGCCTGCATCCAAACCAAGTGTTCCGTGTAAAGTTGACACCCCAGTGCCTGCGTCCAAACCAAGTGTTCCGTGAAAAGTCGACACCCCAGTGCCTGCACCCAAACCAAGTGTTCCATATAAAGTTGACACCCCAGTGCCTGTGTCCATACCAAGTGTTCCGTGTAAAGTCGACACCCCAGTGCCTGCGTCCAAACCAAGTGTTCCGTGTAAAGTCGACACCCCAGTGCCTGCATCCAAACCAAGTGTTCCGTGTAAAGTCGACACCCCAGTGCCTGCATCCAAACCAAGTGTTCCATGTAAAGTTGACACCCCAGTGCCTGCGTCCATACCAAGTGTTCCATGTAAAGTTGACACCCCAGTAATGCCTGCATCCAAACCATGTGTTCCGTGTAAAGTTGACACCCCAGTAATGCCTACATCCAAACCAAGTGTTCCGTGTAAAGTCGACACCCCAGTAATGCCTGCATCCAAACCAAGTGTTCCGTGTAAAGTCGACACCCCAGTAATGCCTGCATCCAAACCAAGTGTTCCGTGTAAAGTCGACACCCCAGTAATGCCTGCGTCCATACCAAGTGTTCCGTGTAAAGTCGACACCCCAGTAATGCCTGCATCCAAACCAAGTGTTCCATGTAAAGTCGACACCCCAGTGCCTGCGTCTAAACCAAGTGTTCTGTGTAGAGTCGACACCCCAGTGCCTGCGTCCAAACCAATTGTTCCATGTAAAGTCGACACCCCAGTAATGCCTGCGTCCAAACCAAGTGTTCCATGTTAAGTCGACACCCCAGTAATGCCTGCGTCCAAACCAAGTGTTCCATGTAAAGTCGACACCCTAGTGCCTGCATCCAAACCAAGTGTTCCATGTAAAGTTGACACCCCAGTGCCTGCGTCCATACCAAGTGTTCCGTGTAAAGTCGACACCCCAGTGCCTGCGTCCAAACCAAGTGTTCCATGTAAAGTCGACACCCCAGTGCCTGCGTCCAAACCAAGTGTACCGTGTAAAGTCGACACCCCAGTGCCTGCGTCCAAACCAAGTGTTCCATGTAAAGTTGACACCCCAGTGCCTGCGTCCATACCAAGTGTTCCGTGTAAAGTCGACACCCCAGTGCCTGCATCCAAACCAAGTGTTCCGTGTAAAGTCGACACCCCAGTGCCTGCGTCCAAACCAAGTGTTCCGTGTAAAGTCGACACCCCAGTGCCTGCGTCCAAACCAAGTGTTCCGTGTAAAGTCGACACCCCAGTGCCTGCGTCCAAACCAAGTGTTCCGTGTAAAGTCGACACCCCAGTGCCTGCGTCCATACCAAGTGTTCCGTGTAAAGTCGACACCCCAGTGCCTGCGTCCAAACCAAGTGTTCCGTGTAAAGTCGACACCCCAGTGCCTTCGTCCAAACCAAGTGTTCCGTGTAAAGTTGACACCCCAGTGCCTGCGTCCAAACCAAGTGTTCCGTGTAAAGTCGACACCCCAATGCCTGCATCAAAACCAAGTGTTCCGTGTAAAGTTGACACCCCAGTGCCTGTGTCCAAACCAAGTGTTCCGTGTAAAGTCGACACCCCAGTGCCTGCATCCAAACCAGGGGTGGAAAGGGTGCTACAAACCCCCAAAAAGATCACCTCGCCAAACACGAGAAATCTGCAAAACATCGAGAGGCAGTTGATTTTCCTCATCAACAGAAAGTGTTTACTGAAGCATACATAATTGCACAAAAGAGATGCGGACTGTGCTGGCTCAAGCCAAACACTGTCTGCCATCAAGCCAAAACTCGGATCTAGTTGAACTACAAATTCTTAATGTAAGTGGATTGATTTCTAAACAGTGCATGAACTATATGGTAATCTTGCAGTTTAGTATGTCACGCTCAGAGACAAGGGGGTGGTGGGTCTCAAAAAAGTAGAAAAATAGCATAACATACTTTATGGATGGCCCCTTATGAGATGAGCCTTTAATCGATGTCAGGATATTATCTGTGAGTGTGACTGTCGGAGCACAATCACCGACTGTCATGTCATAAATTCAGGAAGCATATGCAATGGGAATATATTGTCCAGACAACAGAATTTTTTTCTTGTGTCCTCTGAAAGTGTTTATGAAAATACATGTTACCAGATATCATGGATATGAAATGGGGAGCGGTGGTCGTGTGGTAAAGCGTCAGAGGGGACCGGGGTTTAAAACCACCTGTGGTAGAGCATCGGACTTTTCGGTCGAAGGGACCTGGGTTCAAAACCACCTGCTGCCATTTCGAAACCTGGGCAATTTCGTTAACCACACTTTGTCCGTTTCTTTTGGAAGAGACACTAAAGCTGTTGGTCCCATCTACCTGGTGTCTATGTCAGGGGAAGGGAAAGATCCCACATGAGCCACTGCAGAAGCGGTCATGACGGGGCTCAATCAATTCTGCTAACGACCTAGCAAGAGGATACGAGTGTGTGTGAAATGGATATGAAACAATAACTGCTGTCACATTCAGCTGAGTACATTATACAGAATGCTATGTCTATTGACCAAATAATGTTTTTTTGTTTATGTTAATGAGGTAGTTTATCACATTGTTTAGGTTTATATCATAAAAACACACAAGCTTTAAGGTCCTTACTCAAGTCGAACCTACCTAATATTCACAATGACACAAGCTTCTTTGCGCAGACTTTTTTACTTAGTTTTAGTGAAATTGTCAGATAAATTAAATTAGTTTTGAATTTACTAGTTCAAAAAGTGGTATATATTTGCACAGGGTTGTGAAGATTTAGCAGTGCTGAGACCAGACAACCATGCAGCCTCCTCTCTACTCTCATCATGATAGATAGCATCAATGACTGGGTGTGTAGTGCGGAGCACACATGTAAATAGTCTGCATTCACGGGTAATAAGCACAATAGTCACCATCCACACAATACCCACACCCAAAACAGTCCACCCTATAAATACGCCCCACTGACGTCGACAGACAGATTGAATACCGGAAAGACGACCGCACGCCTGCAGAAGGAAGCGTCGTCATAGTCCAGAGTCTCGCCCCATTGCGCTGACAACTAATAGTAAGTACAAAAGTACAATATTGGTGCTGTGAGCAGGGTTATTCTGCTTGTAATTCTGCGTTGAAATTTCCAAACAGGGTATTCTGCTTGTTGCAAGTATTATTTCTGCACGACAGCATTAACCAGGAGAAGCCTGCCGGCTTTCAAGGGTTAATGTTTACAACTTTGTGGGACAGTTTCAAAAGTGTAATAAATAACCTGTCGACTTCTAGCTACGATTTAGTTAGTTTCGCAAGTAATGCTGAATTATTTGTTACAATATTGGTAGGTTCAACGTATTCGAACTAGGCTAGGTTCAACATATTTTTTAGAAGAACTGCGACATGACCAGTTTTGGGTGTGGCCACATCATACCTTATGAATGATACCTTATGACGATTCTGATCGCAGGATCCAGTTGGTTCCTCCATGATCAGATCTTCAGAATCAAATATTTTTATATCATAATTTCCGGTTCCATTAGTTATTGTTAAAGGAGATTCATAGTCGTATATTATTGCCTGGGTAGACCAGAATTTGTCTAATTTGTTTTTAAATGAGTTAATTGATCTAGCTTGTACTACAGAGTTTGGGAGACTATTCCATGGTTCAGCCACTCTAAGAGGGAATGCATTTTTTCTTAAATTTATTTTTGCTCTTTGGGTAAATATTTTAAGGGAGTGTCCTCTATTTCCTGATCTAAGTGTGACATCCTCCCATTTCAGGAGGTTTGGTGCAGATTCATTATCGTACAATTCGTGCATTATTTTATAGACTTCTATCATGTCTCCTCTTAGCCTTCGGTATGCTAATGTGGGTAGCTTCAGTAATTTTAGTCTTTTTATATATGATAAATCCCTCATACCAGGAAGTTCTTTTGTGGCCCTTCTCTGGACGTTTTCTATTGCTATTTTATGTTTTATCTTATATGGATACCATACTGCTACGGCATATTCTAGGTGAGATCTAACCATTGTCTTATATAGTGGCAAAAAAGTGTGTGTGTCTAGGAATTGGAAGGTTCTTCGGATTATTTTTGTCATTTTGGTTGCTTTATTTACCACTTTGTTTATTTGATCATCAAATGAAAATTTTGAATCGATAATTACACCTAAGTCAGTTTGCTTATCTGTGGTGGCTAGTGAATGTTTAACATTATTGCTTGTCATGAAATATTCATTTTCACCTATATTATTTTTTCAAATTTCCATGTGTTTACATTTGTCTGGGTGGAATTTTAATAGCCATTTGTTGCTCCATTGTTCTAGGATACTTAAATCTTGTTGTAGTATATCCTGATCATTTTTATTTGTTATGGCTCTAAATATCTTAATGTCATCAGCGAACAGGAATGTATTGGATTTAGTTAAATCTGGCAGGTCGTTTACGTATAGAACAAACAGTAAGGGTCCTAGGACAGATCCCTGCGGTATCCCTGATGTTACTTTGTGCCAGTTTGATTCTTTTCCATTTACTGCTACCTTTTGTCGTCTATTTGTGATGAATGCCTCAATCCAGTTAACTAAATCATTCCTAATGTTAAAACTTTTTAATTTACTTATTAGTCTCGTATGTGGCACAGTATCAAAAGCGTTTTGAAAATCCATATAAATAACATCTATGTAATTACCCTTATCCATTTCTGAGGTCCATTCATCTAGTATTTTAATTAGTTGGAGAACTGTTGATCTGCCAGAGATAAAACCATATTGGTTTGACTGAACAGACCATTGATTTTCATGTAACTGATGATGTGATTTCTAATAATTTTTTCCATGCATTTACAAACTACGCTTGTTAGGCTTATTGGACGGTAGTTGCAAGCTAATTTCTTGTTTCCTTTTTTATATATTGCTGATATTTTGGCATCCTTCCATTCATCGGGAATACTTGATGTTGTTATAGATGTTTCAAATATTTTTTGTAATGGGAGACATATATTTTCTGACAACTCAATTAGTAATCTGGCACCAATTTCATCAGGGCCAGGCGATTTGCTTATATTAAGTTCTTTTAATGTTAGTAATATTATGTTTTCAGTTACTTTTAGCTCATCCATTGCTAATTTAATGTTTACTTTGGGTGTAGTTGGGATAGACCCTGTCTGTTCAGTAATGAATACACTGGAGAAGTAGTTGGCATGAATATTTGCTTTTTCTTCGTCTTCAGTTGTTGTTTGGGATTTCGGATTTGTGTGGTCTATATTAAGTTCCCCAATTCCTTGTTTAACTGTAGTTTTTGATTTATAATAGTTCCAGAAGACTTTAGGGTTTTTCTTAGTTTGAATGGCAAAATTTTTTTCAAACTCCTTTCAGAGCTTTCTGGTTAAAGCTCGGATTTTATTCCTGCTTTTACAATACTCTAGATATTTTTTCCCATCCCTTGTTTCAATGTATCTTGTCCATAGTCTATTTTTACGTCTAATTAGTTTTCTGGTGTTTGCATTCAGGGGGAAATTTCCCTTTCTGTAATTTGAAACTTCTTTTTGAGGTACGTATTTATCTTCTAATAATCTTAGTACTGTTTTAAGGATTTCCCATTGGTCGTTAACATTGTCTTTACAGTCTTTAAATTTCTCTTCCCAATTTATATCTGAACACTCTTTCCTCATTCCTTCATAATTTGCCTTATTAAATAGCTTTCGTTTTTTTGTGTATTTATTTGTTATAACTTTGCACAAAATATTGAATGTAATGACACAGTGGTCACTTTTACCTAGAGGGCTGAGGTACTCTATTTCCCCTATGTTGTCTTCTTCGTTTGATAAAATCAGATCTAAAAGGTTTGTGTTAGTTGTGCCTCATCCTCTGGTGGGATTTGAGACATGTTGATACATGAATGTGTCTCTAAGGCATTCTACAAATTTAAAATTTAGGTTGCTGTGGTTAATTGATTTGGTCGTCCAATGTTTCCAGTTAATATCTGGGAGATTGAAATCTCCTGTAATTACAATGTGTGAATATTTAAGTCCTGATGTGGATCTAATCATATTTAGAAGTTCTGCGTTATTTTCTTCTGACCCCCCATCGCTCCTATATATGCATCCAAAGAGAAGTTTGGTTTTATTTCATCATGGTCGCATCTATTATTTCATCTTGGCCGCATCTGTTGCTTAGTTACACACAGCTGATTGGAATTTAACCCTTACGACAGCATTGTGTTTATTTCATTTTCATGTAGTGATTTAGGTGTTGTTAAAGACTAGTTCGATACTTTGTAAATTAATTGATATAACTAATTATGTCACTGTTATATCACGCTAGTACACTGACTATTTTCATAATATGAAAACCTGACATTATCGCCTAATCTCTGTGTAATAGACATACGTTTGCCATTGTATATCCTGGTCTTAAATTATATTGTGTATGCTAAATATTTAGTTGCATTATTTTTGGTGATTTGTCTTGCTGTCTTGTTCTAGTGACAAAAATGCATCAGTAACTGTTTATTACTAGTCATGTTTCTGAAATGTTCAGACTATACCAATTGGTCTGATTTTTAATTATTGTAATCAACTTTGTTAAATACTATTACATTTATAAACTCAGTTTGACATAACAACACAAAGATAGCCTCAAGGATAAACATTTACACCTGCAATAGATCAGAACTATGGGCGTTGTTTGATGACATTAACTCACAAAATCAAAAGAACATTTGGAAGGTTGTGCAACTGAAAGAGAGAAGGATAAAATAGAGGTAGTTGACTTAGGGTCAACCTTTCCATTCAACACTTGGTATGAATTACTGGAATCAGGACGACTCAGCCTGGATAACCCTACACTAGCGGGAAGCGCATTGATCAATGACAAAGAGAAGCTTTTGAGAGAAATGATACAGTGGATGGAGGAGGAAAAGATGTGGATGATGGAGAAAAAAAGAATGTGTAATTCGAGATTATGAGAAGAAACTCCAAAAACAACATGAAGGAACAAACATGACACAGTTTGATGATAATGATGAAGATGCATAGCAAGCTACAGATAATTCCAATGACTCAACAGTAATTGTCTATAATAGGTATGTCTAACAACAATGCAATATTTGATTAATTTGACAATTTAATATATATATATATATATATATATATATATATATATATATATATATATATACAGGTGTATAATATACACACACACACGCACGCGCACGCGCGCGCGCACGCACGCACGCACGCACGCACGCACGCACGCACGCACACACACACACACACACACACACACACACACACACACACACACGCTATAACTATCAGGTGCAATTCAAAATCCTGATGCACAAATATAAAGCCCTACACGGACAGGCTCCAGGATATATATCGGACATGCTGAATGTGTACCAACCAAGACGAACGCTATGATCCATGGATTCAGTGACACTAGAAGTTCAAAGGGCTAGAACAGTTACTTACGGCGACAGAAAATTCCAGTGTTCAGCAGCTAAGTTGTGGAATGCGCTACCGGCTCACATTCTTGAAGCAAAAACACTGAACACTTTCAAGAAGCTGCTAAAAACACATTTGTTCCTGGCTCATTTTGGTGCTTAACTCTTTCTAGTCAGTTTTAATTGTTTTTTATTTTATTACATTTTTAAAACAGTATATACATATTCATCTTATTATATCCAGTCTTCTATAATATTAAATTTTTCTATCACGTTATCGTTTTTATGCTTTGTTTTTACTGTCTATGATTATTTTTTTATTGTGTACAGCGCTTTTGAGAAGGCTTTTATGTATGAAAAGAGTGTTTTATAAGTTCGGTATAATAATAAATAATATGTGTGAAGCACTTTGATTTGTAATTATTTACGTAAAAAGCACTACATCAAGGAGAGAGATTTATTTTATTAGAATTAAACCATGAACATAAGAATATAGTTAAACTATACATGACTATTGTGAATAAAATGTTGTTTGATCCATGGAGACCAGCACTAAGACCTGACAGATCGCTGGCGCACAGGCCACCATGACACTGATACAAGAAATAATAATATGTCGTTCGACGTGAGCATACAATAGTTGTAATACAAGAAAAATATTTACGAGATCATAAATGAACCAACAATACTATTTGTTTATCTAGCTACAAACAATCTTTGATCTGGACAGTCCAGATAGATGTTTGGGTGTGAAACCTTTAGAACAGACCATTGCAGATGCAATATTCAGCATTTTTTCGACAAATCATTTGAACTGTGCAAATATGGTGGGCATGGCAACTGTCGGTGCAAGTGTAATGGTTGGAATTCACACTGGAGCCACTACACAGTTAGCTGATGTTTTGTTTATTTGAAGCTTAAATTTACATTGTACAAACAATGGAAACAGGTTGTTCTTCTCATCAGTTAAGGTACTATTAAATTCAGTGTCATTTATTGTTTAAACTTATAGCAGTGGACTCTCACTATAAGAAACATGTTGGCGCTTGGTTAAACTGTTTCATATATCCAATGTTCCTTACATTCATGGGTACATAAAGCAGTGTCGGTCAGAACGGGAATTTCAGGGTTTTTCCTTTTAAGTGGATGTTCCCTACATCAGGAGTCCTTATACCAATACCCCACTACATTGCAAATTGGCGCTGTGGCTCAAATTTACTTAGAAATGTTTAATTTATGTGGTACTCAAGTCTCAAGAACCAGGTATTCTGTCTCTGCACTGGTACTTGCACTTAATCAATATTTATTGATGTCAGTGTTAGTTTCTGTTTCTGACACGCCGGTTATGACAAGTATGTTTAACAGAAATAATGAAATGCACAAATACAGGACACGCCATGCTGAGCTACTGCATGTACTGATTTCACAATCCAACATATTATACAAAACTATTAGACACTGTGGTGTTATACTTACGCATTTGTAACATTTAAATCTCAACTCAAGAGATTTCTGTTAGTAAATAATATATTAGTATCGTATATAATTAACATTCATTATTGCAATTGTAATGCGTATATTTATGAGAATAGTATATCTGTGATTTATGTTTCTGCTATTCTTCAATTGCACAATCTGTTTTTCTTTTGTTCGGTTTTTCTATTTGTACCATGGAATTATATATGTATTACATGTATTGAGAAGGAAAATCAGCCACTTGTGGTTTTATACCCTCATTATAGGAACAATATGACAATACCAAGGATGCTTTTCGAATATTTCCTCAAAACAGTGCTTCTAGCTGTTATTGTTTCAGTATTAATTTGTTCACTCCTATGCAGAACCACGATCTATCATATTTCACCTAGGCCCCTTTCGGCTACTGCTGAAATCATTCTGCTATACTAGAATGCCTTGCGCATGACATCACACATCCAGACTTTGAATTTTATTACAAGCGAAGTCGCCTCAGGCCGCACTCTCAAGCGTATTGAAGTAATCCAGCAGTATTTATCAGTAAGTATCGCTATCCGCTTTTATTAATTGAACTGTTTTATTTTCACATGTGCATAGAACATACAGAACTGAGAAAGATTTTCTGTCATTGTGTATTTTGCTTTCACCGATTTTAATCTGAGCATATTTACTGGCATTGCCATCGTTTATTCAACTTCTCTCCTTGTTAATTCTGTAGGTTATACCTGCACTTGTTACAGTGACATTTGATTAGCTATAATGCACAAACGTTTATGAAACTATAAGCCATTATTTCAACATTTCCAAAGAAATGGAAATTTTTTATCACTACTAATTGACATGGTCATGAACCTCTGACTCTGTTCAACCAACACACCCCACAATTAGTTGCATTGTGCATGATTTTCGTTTATCTTTACAAAAAAATGAGATGGAAACCGCTGTCACTGACCGGATTGTAGACGAGAGCAAAATCTGCGAACTTTAGTTTTCTAATGATTAGACACTGAATTTTCTTGGCTGACCCATTTTCCTTATTTCTCCTTCCAGGTCTTGCCGCCAGGTGTTTCTAAACTGTCCTCTTTTTCACTTGTCCTGGGGTTACATGTTAGTGATTATTTGGTGGTACTGGATGTTTTTTTTAGTGCATGACCAATCTACCTCCATTTCTCTATGTGATTTCTTTCTCTACTTGAAGCTATTGGTACTTTTGTTGCTGCTAAACTTGTCAGGAGTTGGCTGCGATCATGGCCTATCTAAAGCGATGGAGGTTGCACAATGCTGAGGTGAAAGCTATGGCAGAATCTAGCAGCAGCGATGATCATGAAGATCCCATAGTTGAGGAGGCTGCCAATCATAGTGATAGGGATGTTGCACAACCTCGTCCATTAGATGCATATTCATGTCAGGAATCTGATTATGGATTCTCAGGAGTCATGTCATCGGATTCTGATGGGGGAGCAGGTGATAATAAGGAAGACAAAGGCCATGTGCTAGATCTTGAGGAGGAAATAGCAGCTTGGGCAACCAAACATGGATACACCTGCACCGCTTTAAATTAAATGCTTGACATCCTTAGGCCGAAGGATGCTCAGACATTACTGCAAACACCCACATCTGTTCAGTCTGTGGTTAAGTGTGGTGGCCAGTACATTTACTTTGGCCTTCAGTGAGGGATTCTGAAGATTTTGTCATGGAACAAATGTCTTTCAGGTGACAACTCTTTAAAACTCAGTTTTGATATTGATGATGTGCCACTTTTCAAGTCAACTAGTATCCAGTTTTGGCCCATTTTGTGTAGTTTTCACACTTTCCAGCCATTCATTGTTGACCTTTTCTGTGGATCTGCAAAACTAAATCCAGTACAGTAGTACCTGCCTTCAACGGACACTCCGATGAGCGAACACCTGCTATGTCGAGACACTTTCTCAATGTACGGACTGTTTTACCATGTTAATGTCCCTCTGATGAGGGGACACCTGGTGAACGCGGACAGCAGACACAATATTTTGGTTTTCTGTCCCTGATAAGGCGGACAGTAATAATTATTTTTGTGATTTTTTCTCAAAATATTTTATTTCCAAAATGGCGACGGACAAACAGTGCGGTGTGTAGTGGGAAAACAGTGTTATATATTACGGATTCGGATAAAAGACTGTTGGTCATGGACCCCGATTTTCTGCCGCCGGGGAAAATGCCAAATGGGCCTGCTTAAACCTACTTAGAATTGCTTTGGTAATTCTCAAGAAACAGGTGAACAATGTCAATGAACGAGTGTCCACCTATTGTTTGACGCTGCTGCAGACATCAATCTCTGATATTGGCTTCGCTTAAGCGGTTTGAAATTGCAATCAAAATTCACAAATATGCCTCACATAAGAATCAGATAAACAGTCTTAAATGCAATTTAGTATGCAGTACTAATATGACACTGGGGTGAAATGGCATGCTTTCAAACTAAACAATGCGAAACCAACATGCCAAACCCAAGGTGCTACCAGTGCACGAAAATACGAATTCGTCATCCGGATATGAAGCGATGAATTGATGCTAAGTGGTGCATCATAAATTTATGCTTCGGTCGAGATCAGTTGAAAATCGAGGTGAAACGATTAATTCTGCCTATTGTCATTTTCTATGTTTAATCAGCTGTCATTGTGTGTGTGTGTGTGTGTGTGTGTGTGTGTGTGTGTGTGTGTGTGTGTGTGTGTGTGTGTGTGTGTGTGTGTGTGTGTGTGTGTGTGTGTGTGTGTGTGTGTGTGTGTGTGTGTGTGTGTGTGTGTGTGTGTGTGTGTGTGTGTGTGTGTGTGTGTGTGTGTGTGTGTGTGTGTGTGTGTGTGTGTGTGTGTGTGTGTGTGTGTGTGTGTGTGTGTGTGTGTGTGTCAACTCATATACGTTTTCGGTTGCTCAAATCCAGGTTATTATTTTCGATTTGTAGGTCTATTAGTTCAGTACATCGTCATTACATAACGGCGTACATACGTGTATTTTATTCAGTTAATGATTAAACAGGGTGTGACATTTAAAAATAATACACGTTGATGCTAGTTGACTGGTTTAATAAGCTCTATAATTGTCATATAAGACAGTACTGCACGCACACAATGGCGTTGGACTTGGTGCAGCGGGCGGCGGTTGCTGTTGTTTAGTAGCTCCCTGGTGGCAGACATGAGAACACCCAACGCGCCTTATTTGTAATATATATATATATATATATACCTAGTTATATCCTTACTGTACAGCCTGTTTATGTATTATTAAGTTAATTGATAACATCCGTCATGCGCACATGTCTACCATATATGTGTAGTACTGAGCCCTCCAATTCAACATGCCTGTCCTTCCGATGAGGGGACACCTGCCATGTAGGGACAACGCAAACTATCGTGTGTCTGTAGAGGCGTTCATTTGTGATGTTTAGGCATCTCTTGCATGGTGTCATCCCAGTAGCCCCGTGTCTCTAGGCCCAGTAGCCCCCCCCCCCCCCCGAGGTGTGAGAATTGAGTGTCACTAGCCCTCCAGTCAGTATGCTGTTGATTTAACACACCCCCTCTTTCTAGATATTTCTAATTGTAAGTAGAGTTAATCATTTGAAGGGTCGACCATTTGAAGCTCCATGTAACTTTCACACATCAATTGAAATGAAAAGCTCACTGTACTAAGAGTTAAAGTAAATCCTCTAAATAAAGCTTGTTTGAGGTGAGCAAAACCCAATTTAACTAAAAGCTAATTGCCTTGATCCAGGTATAAGCTATTAAAAGGTAATTGCCCTAACTTTTAACTGAATAAACTATTGATTGTGGATTTGTGGTATTCTGTGCCTTCCAGTTCACACATTTCTAGCCAATAAGGAAAGGATATGTTGAGCTGCTCTGCTCTAGCTGGCCTGAGTTTCATGTTGAATTTTATATTTGAGTTCGGAATGAGTGTTGAGTTCATCGAAGGTGCTAGGGGACTTCCTGTTGCTGTTTTGAACTGTTATACCTATCACAAATCGAAAGCATTGACAAATGGCATGAAGTTCACATGTGGCAAGAGGAAAAGTGTGAAGTGTAAGGCATTTGTGGTGGTCAGCGATGATGGAACTGTGGTGAAAGCTGAATATAGCCACAATCACCCAACCCTGGTGACGTACAGTCACCAACCCAACCCTGGTGATGTACAAGCACCAACCCAACCCTGGTGACGTACAGTCACCAACCCAACCCTGGTGACGTACAAGCGCGACTCATAGTTCGACTGCGATGGCTTCACCAGGTGAGACAGCATCTGCTCTGCCTCAATACCAGCGTGTCAAGACATGAACGGAGGAAATGCTTCCCCCTAATGCCATCCACAAGAGGTGACATTGACCTGGATGGCCAGTAGACAACTACGGTTCAATGAGATCGGTTCCTGCTTGGCGAGGATGGCGATGGAGCCGACAAGATAATAGCATTTGCATCCAACTCTACTCTGCATGCGCTAGCGAATGCTGATACCTATCACATGGATGGGACGTTTGCAACAGCACCAATGCTGTTTTATCAAATAGTCACATTGCATGCATTCGTTCTTGGAGTGATGCTGCCACTTGTGTTTGGTCTGCTCCCCAACAAAGATGGGAACACGTACATTCGTTTCCTCAGTTTGGTGAAGGAAAAGTCTGAATCAATCGGATTCATCATCAGCCCCCAACGTACAGTGTATCATGCAGTATTTCGAGAAAGGTCTGATGAATGCCTGCCTACACGTGTTCCCCGGGTGATTGTCAAGGGGTGCTACTTCCACTATGCCCAGTGTCTGTGGTGGAGAATCCAAGGTATAGGACTACCCGTGAGCTACAGAGAGAACGCTGACCACATGAATTGGTTTCGTACGCTACTAGCGATGCCATTCGTCCCCGTGCCACATGTGAAAGACACATTTCAATTTGTCAAGAACACAGCACCGGATGTACCCCGTGTACGAGAATTCAATGACTACTTTGACAGGACATGGATGAATGGGCAGTATCCAATCGAAATGTGGAATTTCTTTAAATACGACAGCCTTCGCACCAACAATCACGTTGAAGGGTATCATACACAACTCATGCGGAAGGCAGGCAAGATACACCCCAATATCTTTGAGGTGGTCGAGCTGTTCAGCCAAGAGGAAGCCGCATCACTCGTCTCCATCCTCTAGCTACAGTCGAGTCAGCCCGTTCCCAAGCGCAGGAAGAAGTACATCAACCTCGATGCTCATTTGGACGAACTTGGACTGGAATACATGCTGTTTGACCGGGGAATTGAGTCGTATGACTCGTATCTCAGTGCCATTGGACACATGAGGGACAATTTCACTTAATTTCATTGATTAGTCATGCTTGCATATGGATATGGTATTATATGTGCAAACAACTTATTTTAATGGTTGGTTACCTGTATCTGTGTATGACAAATAAAAGAGGGTTTTTACGGTTTCTCTCCAATCAAAAAAGTCCGACATTACTTGAATATGCACCAGATATATGACTATTTTCTTATTTAAAATAAGGTAAATGTTTTCACCCCTAAAGTTAAGGTGGGATAAAACACTGAATGGAACAGCCAGGTGGCTTTGGCAAAATGATAAGTAGTGCCACTAGCCCCCCCCCCAGTGCCAGTAGCCCCCGGGGGGCTAGTGGGACAGGGGCTAGGGGTACTAGACCCTCTTGCATATCATGGTTTCCATTAGATTACATGCATCTGGTATGTCTTATTGTCGTAAAGCGAATGCTGTGTTTCCTGAGATGAGGGCCTAACAACTGTCGTCTCTCAGTTGATCAGAAAGCTGATGTGTCTGCCAGGCTTGAATCTTTGAGCGGTTTCATGCCACGGGAATTTGCGGGGCAGCCCTGGTCCTTGTCCGAACTGGACAGATGGAAGGCAACTGAATTCCGCCAGTTTTTGCTGTATACTGGCCCAGTTGTCTTGCGTCATGTTGTCACTGAAGCTGTGTATGACCATTTCCTTTCACTTACACTTTCACTGACCCTTTGAAGAGAACTGGCTATCTGTCACATGCTCGGCAGTTGCTTGAGTACTTTGTGCACAAATGCAAAACATCTGTAGCCACACATTTACTGTCAACAATGCGCACAATGTGTTGCATTTGCATGAAGATGTTTCTTCCAGTGTTCTTTGAATGAAGTGTCTGCATTTCAGTTTGAGAATCATCTTCAGGTGATCAAGAAATTAGTCAGGAAATCCCCAAACCCAATAGTCCAGGTTGCTAAGCGACTAACATAAATCGAAAGATCAAAGTCTAGAAGTCTCGACAAGGGAGGGGTGACCTTCATTTCCACCAATAGGAAGGACGGGTGCTTTTTGTTACACACTGAAGAATGTGCCTTCAAAAAGACAGGATGTGAAGGTGGTGTGTGACTGCATTGGGCAGCAACACACAGATAGTTTCTTCACTAGTCCTTGTGATTCAAAGATGCTCAATATTGCTTATATCAGGAACAAAATCTTGGCAACCCGGACAGAGAGGAGGATACTTAGGAAACATGAGCTAAATCGTAAAGTTGTCTGTCTACCTTATTGTGAAGGTTGTGTTCTCTTTCCTTTGTTGCATGGAGTAGAGCAACAGCGTCACTAAACAGTAGACATCTGCATATGCACTTTTTTAGTTCTTGTTTGACACTCGTTACCCCTTTTAAGCTCCACCTGTCTTCACGAGTCCCCTTTGACATTAACTTAGGTATCTGAGAATGTGGACTAAAGCCGCATGGTTGGAGGCCGAGCGTGAGGAAGAAGGAACCGTTCCCTCATGCGGGGTTGATCAACAGAAACGGCTGATCTTCTGGCCACCAGGAAACGATGTGGCAAGAAAAATAGAAGGACAGCAACGAATGACCAGTGGATGAAATTTCCGGTGATCAAATGCAAGTTCACATCAGGTATATCTTTGACCACTATATAAGTATTTAAAAAGAGGTAATTGGGGAGACTGGGGCTTGTTGTGAGACAGGTAAGGTGTAACCGATAAAACTATCAAATCAAATCATTTCGCAAGGTAGCAGTATATTCATCAATAGTTGTAAGCGTGCACACGGGGGCAATCCAGATCATTTATGCACATTTGTTATTCAGATAATAAAAAGGAGTGCGATCGATATGATTTCACAACCACATCCGAGGTAAGTGACTTGAGGGAGGAGCCTAGCAAGAGGAAGACAAAGAAAAAGCTAATTAAGGATTGTGCAACTGGTGTGTTTATAATGTATAGCAGCACTTAATAGTAATACTATAATGTAAATATAAAACTGGTTGTTAATTCATAAAATTTCCATGAAGATATATTTGTATTTTATTAACTAAATAACACTAATTTAGGGGATCTATTTTTTCTGTGAAGCAAACACATTTTGCATGTACAAACACAATGTGTAATTTAAATATTAGGATTTGAACATGGATAGACGAACATATGGATAATCTTAGTTTGCCATTTCAGATTCTCTCCTTAACGAATCTGGTCCCGACCAAGAGACTAGTCTGAAGAATAGGAGCCAAAGTTGTAGTAAGTACATGTAAATGTATATTTGTTGTTTGATTATATTTATGCCCATAAGGTTTATGATTGTTCGTTTGTATTATTTTTCTTGTTTCAATTATGATTCCTATTCATTCAGATCATTTGTATAATTAATTTATTTATTCATTATTTCAAACACTATCATGTTTAAAACATAATGCATTTTACCAACTATACAAATGATCTGAAGGAATACTAACACCGTCATGCTTAAAACACAATGCATTTTACCAACTATACAAATGATCTGAATGAATACTAACACTATCATGCTTAAAACACAATGCATTTTACCAGCTATACAAATGATCTGAAGGAATACTAACACTGTCATGCTTAAAACACAATGCATTTTACCAACTATACAAATGATCTGAATGAATACTAACACTATCATGCTTAAAACACAATGCATTTTACCAACTATACAAATGATCTGAATGAATACTAACACTATCATGTTTAAAACACAATGCATCTTATTTCCCAATTGTCACACAATGCATAATATCTAACTACAGAAAATATATGGAGATTCTATGTCTTTGTAATATGCATTGGTCAGTGCAAAAAAATTAAGTTTTTTGTTGCGTGGTTGCAATATTTGTCTAGATTCAATATTGATACCTTTGATACCTTTCATGGAGGTTATTATCTGCACACCAGCCAACCATTCTCTGAACCTCAGAGAGAGGGAGTGAGACATATGGAGACAGAGAGCGTTTGTTTGTTAATACAGACAAATACAGGTTTTTCGCAATATTTAATATAGCCGCGGCTCGCACTACTTGCCAACAACCTACTTCTAACATTTTACTAGGATAATTAAAATAATGTAATCGCGCAAAAGCAAGTGTTGCAGCATAGGCCAATAGTTCATTGAGCGTTTCAGTTCGGATCACGTGAAATGCGTATTGAACGATGACGTGGGAACGTTGCAACACCGTTTGTTACACACGATATAACAACAATGCTATCACATCGAAGTGACACCCGTGTGCGGGAGCGTTGGATGATTGATCAAAGACGAATGACTGTTTGTTGTACTGTTTACATCATCTCCACGTGTGCCATAAATCGAAGCCAGCAAAGGTATCACATCTAAGCGACCTCGACATCTGTCCTGGTCGGGGTCGTGCATCAGTGCTTCACGCAATCTTCGCCAGAATTCATCACGTTCACCCTCGTCTTCCAGGCTGCCCCACGTGAGCGTAATAGAGGGGGAGTCTGGTCGCAGCAGCTGCCGCAGACGATGGGGATAGTACGTAGCTTGGATGTCGTCGAATAAGACAAAGATGTACTTGGTTAGCGGTTTGTGGTTGTTGAGCGCCATCTCCAGGTAGTACATGCAGTCGCTGTCGTTGATGAACTCTCGCGTCGAACACACGACCACCTTGTCGCTGCTTTTGAAGCCGCGCACGAAGTTGTGCATTTTCGTGACTCCGCCGACGTCGTCGCGATCGCCAACGTAGAGACGCAATCCCCACTCGTCCTCGGCGTGTTTCATCAGTTGCCTGGAAACCCAGCGAAAGATTCTAGCGACGCCGCCCTGTTGGTCGACAGGGTTGGCGGCGTGTTGAAAGTAGAGAACCATGGCGTCATAGTCTCTCTCGCGTGCCCTGGAAGATAACATCCCTCCTCGCATCCAGCACAGAACCAGGTGATACTTGATGTACCAGCGATGATAGCGCACCAGAAACAAGAATAAAATTATAATAGTTACACCGACGACGACTGGCATGACAACAGGGAGGATACTGTCTTCACACCCAGATTCAAGTTCTTCCAGCACTACGTGTCTCAGAGGGGTGTCGTCGCGGTGTCTGTACACGCACGTCAGTCGGTCACGTTCCGTTAGTCGTACGCGTGTCACACGCGTCCAACGCAAGAACGATACCGACTCGCAGTTACACGTGAACATCTGCCTTTGCACGTTTAGTTCGATCAAATGCACACGAAAATGCTGGTCCAACATCGCAGTGAACGTGTCGCTTAGATGCACCAGACGATTTCCGCTCACGTCGATATACTCCAACACTTCCATGTTGCGTATATTGATTTCAATTTCGGTTAGTTCGTTATTCGAGAGATCTAATCTTCTCAGACGTGTACAACGCTCGAACGCTTGTGTGTTGATCTGACGAAGTTTATTATTTGACAAGTTGATATCCTCCAGCCAGCTCAGGTAGGAAAATGTTTTCTGGAAATTTGACCCAGAAACATCGAGTGCATTATGGGATAGATTCAGGAAACGTAGGTTCTTGAAATTACGAAAGAAGTAGTCTGGAATAATTTCTAGTCCGCAGAAACTTATATCTACTGTCTCTAAACGATTCAGACCGATACTGCGATACCCCTTGCAGAATACCTTTAGCATTCTATTATGGGAGACATTCACGTGGCGGAGGTTATCGGTACGATAACACACGACTTTGTTATTGCAGAATGGCTGTGGAAGTCCCATATCACTAATGGAGAGGAAGTCCAGTGTAAGTGGAAGGTACAAAATTGAAACATATTTGTTGCAAGGTTTTGTTTCATAGATAGACTCGCTTGTTTTTACTGTCGACAACAATGGATTTGTTTGGAAGTATTGGTCAGCATCAAAGCTAAAGTCCTCCAAGAAACACTTTGCTCTGAAATAATCATTTGTGGTTGTGCGATGATTCAAGTTGAGTATGTTTAGTCTTGGAAAGACGGCAGTCA
>OY759270.1:25823711-26001211 GCA_963662155.1 Lamellibrachia columna | reverse complement strand
CAAGACAAGTAATTACATAAACCATCTACCACACGCAGAGCAATTGTAAAACAATATCAAGTAGTCGCTATTGACTAATCTCTATGGATTATTCACTTCCCGTCGTGCCGCGGATGTTTATCACATTAATTGAATTTGTTTGATTACGTCATTCTGTTAACGACGCGTTACGACCGACTCGACGACTAGAGTGCAAGACCCGCGACCTCGATCAATCTCCTGACGACACTGTTGAGATTCAGTTTGTCCATAATATAGATTCATTCAACAATGTTAAACCGTGTAGAACTCGTCGTCTGATCTGGTGGCATTACCTGTATGTATTGTTGAAAGCTGATAATGATAATAAAATTATTGTTAATTATTCAAACAATTACGTCTTGCATTTGTAATGCACTGGAATGGAGATTACAAATCAAATATTTGGGGGTCGCATCAAACATAAATGTTTAGGATATAAATTCAAATGCAGAAGCAAATGCCACTGACGTATGCATTTAAATGCCCATTCAAATTATCAACATTCAAACACATTTACTAAAAGCTTTTGTTATTTGGGTTCAGCATACAGTTATATTTCCATTGGTGGCCGTGTTAACGTTTTTGCATGATTATAAGAAAACTTAACCATCAAAAATTCTGAAATTTCTTACCTGCCGTCATCATCATTTCATTGACATGCTGAACGAGTTTGGTCAAAATTTTACATTTCTAACTCTTTTAAAATGACTGAACGTGTCGTGCCCGTCAATGTTTACCAATTTCTGCATGAATTACTACGCACACATGCCTTGTGGTGAAAAAATCGCCAAAAACTCCTTACGCCTATTGAAATCATCTAAAAGTCCTCATTTACACTGTCAACAGGTTCTATCAGCAAACTTGCGAATGTGTCTGCTCAAATGCAGTTATGTCAGATGATATGTTTTTTTAAATTACACGTACCTAAAATTACTGTGTCCTACATTCGTAACACACCAGGAAGTGTAACTGAGGCATGACCCCTATAGAGAGATAATATCAGGAGCCAGTTATTAGTGAGACTGGGAGACATAAAGAGCGGGGGGATTAAGAAGAACACAGATGGAAAGGGGAAGTGTTGGACAAAGGAAATGTAAACGGATCAGCAGAGAGCAGGGGTGCGAAGCGTTCATATATTTTCCTAAATTTTAATTGCAATTGCAATATTTGCTATAGTTTGGCATTATATAGAGTCATTATATAGAGTCATTAAATACAGTCATTATACAGTAACCGTGGAACTTTGCATAACAGTTTTTTATCTTGCAAAATGTTGATCATTATATCAAATGTACTTTTTAGCAGTTGAAATTTGTATAAGAATGGTAGGTGAAGAAATGCTCTCGGCCCCAGGTGGAAGTATTCATGGTTAGGCCAGAAAGTGAACTAGGCCTATCGCCCTCTCCAATAGAAATAATGATCATTAGCATCCATAGAATTTGCATCTTTAAAAATACTCAGTTGTAAAAATTGTGTTAAATCGCTAAAACGTCTGGTGTGCTGTATGATTAATGTTTTATTTTTTGTGTGCTATCTACAATAAATCACGAATAGGAAGTAGTTACTTGTATGACGATAACGCGGTGGTACAAAATGGTACATATATTACTGGCCCTAACCACTAAAAACAATGTATGGATCTAGTCAGAAATCAGTTTGTGTTTGTGCCTGACATGCATTTACATATCGCCACATGGCGATTGTCTAATATACCAATTGTGTGCACAAAGCGCGATATATCTGTTAACACTTCCTCTTTACGCATCGGTAACTGTTAACACTTCCTCTTTACGTCACGGTCACGTCTGAAATGTAAAATTACGTCTCTGGTGCTCAGGAGATTGGACACGCTGCGCTGATCAGGCCATTTGCACATCCACACTTGTTAGCGCACCGGCTCCGTTGTCCCGAGCACAAAACACTGCACGCGAAACGTTACAGTAGTTGGTAAACAAGGAACATAACGGCAAAAAATAAGTCGTTATGAAAAGAATCCAAAAACAGCACGACGCACATTGGGGAGAGGGGTGGAGACAGAAAGCGTTTGTTTGTTATTACAGACAAATACAGGTCTTCAGCAACATTTAATATAGCCATGGTTCGTACCACTAACACTGAAGTAGGAAAGGGAGCGTCTAAGGGAGCGTCGAATGCTATATTGAAGACGATTGTTTGTTATATTGTTTACATCATCTCCAGGTGTATCATGATACGAAACCAACAATGGTATCATATCGAACCGACTTGGACATCTCTCTCGGTTGTACGTTAACTATTTAAGATACCTGGGGGGGGGGGGGAACGGATAGCTGAATCTGTCTAACGTCTCGGTTATAGCTAGAACGTCCACACAGTAGTCGTATGTTATCACTTTGATACATTTCGTCAAGTTTGTTTGCCAGGGTGGATGTTTGTAATGATGACGACTGGGAGATCCCACGTGTTCTTTTGAACATAGATAACATAAAAATGTTATGTTGTGTTGTTGGCTCCGTTTCTGACGCTAGTAACCCTTGGCGGCTTGGCGAATGTTGTTTATCGTGCCGATCAACTAACTGCAGCACGGTGTTCGCCGCACTCACCTGGATTACGGTGTTTCTCGTGATTGTTCATATGGTCATATTACTGTCACAACACGTCATTGCCACGTTTAACGTGCAGTTACAATGTAGTTTGTGTTCCGGATAATGGAGACAGTACGTTGATCAGATAGGGCGGCTATACAGTGCTGTTATTTCTATTTCACACGAGACATCACATGTAAAGAGGAAGTGGCGACGGTAATATTGCACAATAGATTTGGTCATGTGTTATGTGACATGCACACATGGCCCCGCGTATATTTCATACGAGACTTTGCATTAAAGAGGAAGTAGCGACAATAATAGCCATCCCTTCAGTATGTCGTGACTGGCATGTAAATGCAGTATTCAATCTGTTTAAAGGCGCTTTCATACTGAGTGCGTCAACGTCTTGCCGTTAAATTAAGTCCGTCGGAATTATAACTTCCTGGTTGGTGTGGACAATTAAAAGGCTTTACGAACTGGACAAATCAACATATAACTGTAACCCTCGTTAGGACACAGAGGATTACAAGTGACCAGGTGGGTACACAGTTTGTTGAAACCATGTGTATTTATTTTTGAAACAATATTGATTCCACTGTATCATTAACCTGAGCCTATTAAGGAAACAAAATATTACACTCATTGCACCTTAATTGGCAGAGATAAAACTGATCAGCCAAACTTGGTTAAATTGAAAAGAATTTCGAGATATAACGGTATACATATTTGACATAAAAACTATTTTTGCTATCGATTACTGTTGATTTCTCTATAGCAACCTCATTTATATTCAGAAATATGCCTGAATTGGTAGAAAACGATATATTTTGTTATATTGTAGTTATTTCGTTATTTTTATTTCTTCCAAGTAGTGTCTCCATCGACCAAATATGAAATAACTTCACCGATATTCTTCCCAAGTTGCGTTCCTAGTGTATAAATATGTAATAACTTCACCCATATACTTCCCAAGTGCGCTCCTTTTGTTAAAATATGCAATAACTTCACCCATATTCCTTCCAAGCAGTGTCCCTAGTGACTAAATATGTACTAACTCAACATACATTTCTTCCTAACATCGCCTCTGGTCAGTAAGTATGTACTAAATTTACTTATATTCCCTCCAAGAAGCACTCGTATTTCTTCCAAGTAGTGCCTGTAATGACCGAATATGCAACAACCTCACCCATATTCGTTCCATGTAGTGCCTCTAGCGACCTGTTCAATGACTTGACCTATATGCCTTCCAAGTAGTGCCTCGAATGTGCAATAACTTCACTAATATTCCTTCCAAAACACCGCCCTAGCGACTAAGTACACAACAACTTTCCCTTATTCTTACAAATAGCGCCTCTATCGACTCTATCTGTAATAACTTGACCCAGTAGTAATGCCTCTATGGAAAACAACCGTAATTTCTTGCGATTTCACCTTTGAACGAAGATTAAACCCATCTATTAGCATCTTCACCCATTGCAGACCTCTACACCCCATCCACTTTCAGTCGTTGGCATCTCTTCAGCCATTATCTCCCATCTCCCCTTCTTTCACTCCCCACCCGCTATCCTTACATTAACCATCGGTCATCTACTCCTAACGACGCATCATAACAATGAAGTAACGAGGCAACGAGACAAACAAAGAAATAGCGAAACAACTCACCAATTTTCAATACACAAACTTCCAACTTACAGACTTCCATGCACGCATGCATATATTAAATAACTACACTATGGCAAAACATTGTGCATGCACGCACGCACACACCCGTCCAGCCATCCACACATCCATCCATCCATCCATCCATGCATCCATCCATCCATCCATCCATCCATCCATCCACCCATCCATCCAAACATACATACATACCAACTCACAAACTACATGTCACCAACCTCCAACGCATACCAATGTTGTTTGTCTTTTGATTTGTAGGAATATGTCACGTGGTAGCTATGATCACGTGGTTTTCAGATATGTCTGAACACGTTTTGGAAGGTTGTCGAGTAGTACATTGGGGCGTTGGTAGCGATGAGCTCATCATCATTCGTGACACGTCATCATTCGTGACACGTCATCATTCGTGACACGTCATCATTCGTGACACACCATCATTCGTGACAAGCCTTCATTCGTGACACGTCATCATTCGTGACACGCCATCATTCGTGACACGCCATCATTCGTGACACACCATCATTCGTGACACGTCATCATTCGTGACACGCCATCATTCGTGACACGTCATCATTCGTGACACGTCATCATTCGTGACACGTCATCATTATGACAAACAACACGTTAAAGACAGCTTTCTACCATACTCGAGTTGCGATTGAAAGCGAAGAAGACGAACCGACCAGTCGACCTTTCAAACCGACTTCCCACTATTCTCCAGAACCCGAAGTCGTCTACTTGACGTGGCTGGAACAAGAGGTACACTCAAAACCAGTTACGTTGAGAGTACAAATCCGGTGGCCTAACTTCAAGATATTGACTATGCGTTGATGCAAACCATACATGCTAAATCATCCTTTGTTTGGTTTCAGGTTAAAGAACGTGGCTGCGTGCACGACAAATATCTCAGACGAAGAACTCGCATCACTAAGTGTGAAAGAACTAAACCGCTTGCGCTACTTGTCAAAGGGGGAAATTGCAATCCTAAAGTAACGACGGAGGTCTTTATGAAGCCGTGACTATTCAGCGAGCTGTCATAAGAAACGCACCTCAAAGAAAGAAGAGTTCGAGACAGAAAGAAATATATTGAGAAGCGAAGTGGACAAACTGACCAGAGAAAACAGCTCCGTACGACAAGAAATGGACATGCTGAAATAGAAACTGCAAGCAATCGAACGCTTTGCTAGAGGCGTAGCTATAAAGAAGGCAGCTGCGTCGAGGGTAAAAACATAGAAGTATTCATGTTTTTGCAATATAAACAACACCAGCCAACCTAGGTACCCACTGTCAGTTACCCACTGATATTCTAATGTGCATATGCTTTGACGAGGCTATACAGGACATTAATGAAAGCGCGATGTTGAAAGACTGGTTGATAGTTTTAGTAAATGCAGGTTATAAGATATATGCATCACTCACCTTATCTTCTTCGGAGCCGCACGTCCGGTCCGGGAGGCATTTCTCACAGGTGTAGATGTTTATTTGTTCGTCTTCTTTGCGCTCGCCAGGTCGAGATTTATAACTGAAATTGTACTCACTCGAGAAGTGTAGTCAACGCATTGTTCTCCAGGTTCGAAGCGATTTTAATCGTGTACATCAGACGGCTACGTACATAGTAGCAATATAATCACTCACGATGACAATGAAAAGAACAGTGAAGATATATATCATTTGAAACCATAAAGAAAAGTAGTGACTGTAAACATCACTTAGAGACTTAATGTCTAGAAGATTAAAACGAAACATGGTTAAATCTGTTCATATATATATATATATATATATATATATATATATATATATATATAGAGAGAGAGAGAGAGAGAGAGAGAGAGAGAGGGAGGGAGGGAGGGAGGGAGAGGGAGAGGGAGAGGGAGAGGGAGAGGGAGAGGGAGGGAGGGAGAGGGAGGGAGGGAGAGAGGGAGGGAGAGAGAGAGGGAGAGAGAGAGAGGGAGGGAGAGAGAGAGAGAGGGAGAGAGGGAGGGAGGGAGAGAGAGAGAGAGGGAGGGAAGGAGAGAGAGAGAGGGAGAGAGGGAGGAAGAGAGAGAGAGGGAGGGAGAGAGGGAGGGAGGGAGAGAGGGAGGGAGGGAGAGAGAGAGGGAGAGGGAGAGGGAGAGAGAGGGAGAGGGAGGGAGAGGGAGAGAGAGGGAGAGAGAGAGAGAGAGAGAGAGAGAGAGGGAGAGGGAGAGGGAGAGGGAGAGAGAGGGAGAGGGAGAGGGAGAGGGAGAGGGAGAGGGAGAGGGAGAGGGAGAGAGATGGAGAGGGAGAGGGAGAGAGATGGAGAGGGAGAGGGAGAGAGAGAGAGAGAGAGAGAGAGAGAGAGAGAGAGGGAGGGAGAGGGAGAGGGAGAGGGAGAGGGAGAGGGAGAGGGAGAGGGAGAGGGAGAGGGAGAGGGAGAGGGAGAGGGAGAGGGATGGAGAGGGAGGGAGAGAGGGAGGGAGAGAGGGAGGGAGAGAGGGAGGGAGAGAGGGAGGGAGAGAAATGAAGCAGTTAGGCTAAGGTGGCGAATTCGAGTGGAATAACTCATTAGGGTTATGGTGACGGCACCTAGCGGATACGTAATGAAGCAGTTAGGTCAAGGTGGCGACCTCGTGTAAATGTATTTGTTCAAACAATGAATAAATTTGCAAACACTTGTCCGTATCTTGGTGCTTTGCTGTAGTATAAGTACCTTGCAAGCTCGTTAATTTGGTTAGTTGCTGAGAGTATGTAACCCACCTGTTGAGTTCAATCATTGTTTGCCCCTAGCATCCAAGAACATTATTCGTAAGTTGTAACACCCTAGCGACTCTATACGTATATTAACATTGACCTGTACTTTCCCAAGCAAGTTGAGTACGACCAACATCAAGTCATTCACGTATTTCTGTCTCTGAACCAGAGTCATGTAACCAACTCCTATCATGGCGCACCTGATCAGCTGACAGGATTCACATCTGCATTTATTAAAACTATCAACTAGTCTTTCAACACCGCGGTTTCATTAAAATCCTGTATAGCCTCGTCAAATCATGTACACATTAGAATATCAGTGGGTAACTGACAGTGGGTATCTAGGTTGGCTGGTATTGTTGTGCTATGCGGCAACCTTTCAAAACGTGTTAAGGCATGTTTGAAAACCACGTGATCATAGCTACCACGTGACAAATTCCTACCAATAAAAAGGCATACAACATTGTTGTACGTTGGAGGTTAGTGACATGAAGTTTGTATGTAGGAAGTTTATGAGATGGAAGTCTGTATATGTGTATGAGTGTATATGTGTATGTACGTATGTATGTATGTACGTATGTATGTATGTATGTATGTATGTATGTATGTATGTATGTATGTATGTATGTATGTATGTATGTATGAATTTATGTATGTATATATGTATGAATGAACGGATTGATGGGTGGGTGGATGGCTGGATGGGCTTGAGTGTGCATGCGTGCATGCACAATGTTTTGCCAGAGTGCAGTTACTGTTTACGTGCATTCGTGCATGCACAATGTTTTGCCAGAGTGCAGTTACTGTTTACGGGCATTCGTGCATGGAAGTCTCTAACTTTGAAGTTTGTGTATTGGAAATTTATGAGTTGTTTCGCTACTTCGTTGTGTTGTTGCCTCACTACTTCGTTGATTCGTTGCTTTGTTAGGGGTAGATGACCGGTGGTTGATGTAAGGATAGCAGGTGGGGAGTGAATGAAGGGGAGATGGTCGGTAATCGCTGAAGAGACGCCAATGACTGAATGTGGATGGGAGTGTAGAGGTCTGCAATTATTGATGATGCTAATAGATGGGTTGAATCTTCGTCCAAAGGTGAAGTCGCAAGATATTACGGTTGTTTTCCATAGACACATTACTATTGGTTCGTTCAAGTAAATGCATATAGTGTCGGTAGAGGCGCTATTTGGAATGAATATGGGTAAAGTTGTTGTGTATTTGGTCGCTAGTGGCGTTATTTTGGAAGAAATGTAGGTGAAATTATTGCACATTTGATCGGAAGAGGCATTTCGTGGAAGGCATATGGGTCAAGTAACTGAATTTTTGGTTGCTAGAGGCACTATTTGGAAGGAATACGGTTGACGTTATTGCGTATTCGGTCGCTAAATGTGCTACTTGAAAGGAATGTAGGTTAAATTAGTACATATCTAGTCAAAAGGGACACTGCTTGGAAGGAATATGGGTGTAATTGCTGCAAATTCGGTACTAGAGGCGCTACTTGGAATAAAAACGGTTGAATTTATTGCATATCGGTTGAAGTTATTGCATCGATCGTTAGAGGTGCTAATTGGAAGGAATATTGGTTAAATTAGTACATAAATACTCAACAGAGGCGGTGTATGGAAGAAATGTAGGTTAATTTAGTCCGTATTCATTAGGGACACTGCTTGGAGGAAATATGGGTGAATGTGTTGCATATGTATAACGGACACAATGACGCTTGTCCGTTGACGTACTTACTGCGCGAAATTCGTGACTGTTCTGTCCGCTTCTTACTGCATCGACGTACGATAGCCTCAGTAACACACGTTCGAACTGAGCAATATGTCTACCTTCGGCACCACCCAGTGGTAGATATCGGGGAAAACTCGGTTTTCTTGTAGGTGCCTGTGTAATAGCAGCCGTTTGAATGAAAGGGCCGTGCGCAGTGAATGAGACATGTCTAGGTGAGAAAAAGTATATTGGAAGTATGCTAGATGTCGCAATAAAGATCCGTTATGCAAGAAAGAGCCTATCACAGTTACGTGTAGCAGGAAGCAGGAAAATTGCGCTTCCTGTTTCACTACATGACATCTTGTAGTATCTAAAATCTCGCAGGCGCAACCGAAAAAGACGGGAACAAATTAAGACAAGGGGCGGCGGGGTGCATGGTGCATAGCAATGTCATGTTATTGCAACGATAATGCAAAACTAGCAAAAGAACACAATTTTTTAAAGCTTTTATAGAAATCCCCGGACAGTGTTACTAGCGTTGCCTCGTGCGGATGCAGACTACTGGTTGCCGTTGTTCGTGTAATTTTCCACGTTACCGCTAAACACAGACAGGGTCGTTTTACTACGCAGGTCAAACAACCATCTGACACCGGCGCTGCCGTCCGTTACCACATGAATGGTTGATATTGTACACCCATTCTTTGCTTCTGGCAACTTGATCACCTGTTCTGATAAGGCTTACCACGGCAGTGGGTAAACCCTACACTTACATAACCGCGTGGTTACACACGTCATACCTTATTTAGAGTAACGCAAAATCACGACTTATTAGCAACAAGATAGTTACATAAGTACAGAATTCGTGTTCCCGTGCATGTTACATGAGAGAGGATGGGAGGGAAGGAGGGAGGGAGGGAGGGAGGGAGGAAAGGAGGATAAAGGGAGGGAGGGAGAGAGAGGGGGAGAAGGAGGGAGAGACGGAGGGGGAGACAGGGAGTGGCAGAGAGACATATAAGCACATTGTAGAATGAAACAATTAAGTTAGTAAAATATCCAAGTTATGCTCAATACGCGGGCTTTCGGGAGGAAGGGGTGTGGGTGGGCGAAGGGGGAGAAAGAGAAGGAGTGAGAGGTATGGAGACAGAGAGCGTTTGTTTGTTAATACAGACAAATACAGTTTTTTCGCAATATTTAATATAGCCGTGGCTCGCATTACTTGCCAACAGCCTACTTCTAACACTTTACTAGTAAGGCTAAAATAATGTAATCGCGCAAAAGCTAGTGTTGCAGCATAGGCCAAAAGTTCATTGAGCGTTTCCGTTCGGATCACGTGAAATGCGTATTGAACGACGACGTGGGAACGTTGCAACACCGTTTGTTACACACGATATAACAACAATGTTATCACATAAAAGTGACATCCGTGTGCGGGAGCGTTGAATGATTGATTAAAGACGGTTGATTGTTTGTTGTATTGTTTACATCATCTCCACGTGTGTCATAAATCGAAGCCAGCAACGGTATCACATCGAAGCGACGTCGACATCTCTCTTGGTCGGGGTCGTGCATCAGTGCTTCACGCAACCTTCGCCAGAATGTATCACGCTCATCCTCGTCTTCCCGGCTGCTCCACGTGAGCGTAATAGAGGGGGAGTCTGGTCGCAGGAGCTGTTGCAGAAGACGGGGAAAGGAAGTAGTTTGGATGTCGTCGAATAAGAGAAAGATGTACTTGGTTAGCGGTTTGTGGTTGTTGAGCGCCATCTCCAGGTAGTACATACAGTCGCTGTCGTCGATGAACCCTCGCGTCAAACACACAACAACCTTGTCGCTGCCGTCGAAGCCGCGCACGAAGTTTTGCATTTTCGACGCTCCGCCGACTCCGTGGCGATCGCCAACGTAGAGACACAAGCCCCAATCTTTGTCGGCGTGTTTCATCAGTACGGACACCCAGCGAGAGATTCTAGCGACGCCGCCCTGTTGGTCGACAGGGTTGGCGGCGTGTTCGAAGTAGAGAACCATGGCGTCGTAGTCTCTCTCGCGTGTCCTGGAAGACAACATCCCTCCTCGCATCCAGCACAGAACAAGGTGATACTTGATGTACCAGCGATGATAGCGCACCAGAAACAAGAAGAACATTATAATAGCTACTAGTGCCCTGGGCGGGCCTAGAATTTGATCCCAAGCCCGGCCCGCAATTAGCAGTTAGAGTCCAGGCCCGGCCCAGGCCCGCAATAATTTTTCAAGCCCGGCCCAGCCCAGGCCCGCAAACTAGAATTTAGGCCCAGGCCCGGCCCAGGCCCGACCCAGACCGTGAATGTTTGGCCCAGGCCCGGCCCGGCCCGGCCCGCAAGTTTCAGGCCCAAGCCCGACCCATACCCGCGGGCCAAAGATGGGTAAGCCCGCGGCCCGCTAAGTTTAGACAAGATAAACCTATAATCTTATAACAAAGACGAAAAACAAATAAACTGTAAAACGTACTTATTGTTTTATTAAATAAAACAGGTCCATAGTTTGCTGGATGAGTTCTAAAAATTCAGCACCACCAACTTCTTCGAACTTACAAATATCCTGAAGAAAAATAAAGAAAAACTTCTTAGTGTCATTACTATTAAATATGGTAACATTTGTTATATTTGGCTTTAATGTATTGGTTTATTGTTAGGGTAGGATATTTGTTTATCTAACCCTGACTTAACCCATATGCAAGCCATAATCCCAATTTATATTGTTAATTGAATTAGCTCAACTAAGTTAACATAATTTAATATGATATTTCAATTAAATATCACCCACTGGCACTGACACCCAGTGGCATTTCCAGCAGGCCTGCAGTCACTAGCCTGAGACAGACATGTTCAGACATGTGTGAATTAGTACAAGTGTGAATGAATTAGGACTGGGGAGAAATACCAATTACCAACTGGGTTGGGTACTGGGTAGTGGGCTAGTGGCCTAGTGTGCACTTGGCAGTGGGCAGGTCTTTCAGATGGGCAATGTTTGGAGGGAAGACCTAGACAATAGAATGTTCACTGGTATGGTCAAAGGGTGATAAGTTGATTGTTAATCATGGCTTCATTGCCTCTGCAAATATTTCTAAAGTAAACATTTGGGGCTGGCTACTTCCAGCCAAGTGAACTTATGGGGTCATTAGATTCCATGCAAGGTCTCAATTTGCAACTATATAATACTAAAGAAATAATTTTAAGCATTCATTAAACGGAATTACAATTTATAATCAGTTTTTATTTAAAAAAATAAAGTAATAATCGGTGTTTTGTATGAATATTTTTATTATGTCCAGGCACAGCCCAGGCCCGGCCCGGCCCGCTCACACTAGGCCCAGGCCCGGCCCAAGCCCGATGTGTTTAAATTGTTTTCAGCCCAGGCCCGGCCCGGGCCCGCAGTATGTAGGCCCAGGCCCGGCCCGGCCCGGCCCGGCCCGGCCCGGCCCGCGAGATTATGTAGAGGCCCGGCCCGGCCCGGCCCGCGGGCTGCGGGCCGGGCCGGGCTTGGACCAAAAGCCCGGCCCGCGCAGGGCACTAATGACGACTAACGACGGCACCGACGACGACTGGCACGACAACAGGGAGGATACTGACTTGACACCCAGATTCAAGTTCTTCCAGCACTACGTGTTTCAGAGGGGTGTCATCGCGGTGTCTGTACACGCACGTCAGTCGGTCACGTTCCGTCAGTCGTACGTGTGTGACACGCGTCCAACGCAAGAACGATACCGACTCGCAGTTACACGTGAACATCTCCCTTTGTACGTTTAGTTCGATCAAATGCACATGAAAATGCTGGTCCAACATCGCAGTGAACGCGTCGCTTAGACGCGTCAGACGATTTCCGCTCACGTCGATATACTCCAACACTTCCATGTTGCGTATATTGATTTAAATTTCGGTTAGTTCGTTATTCGAGAGATCCAATCTTCTCAGACGCGTACAACGCTCGAACGCTTGTGTGTTGATCTGACGAAGTTTGTTATTTGACAGGTTGATATCCTCCAGCCGGCTCAGGTAGGAAAATGTTTTCTTGAAATTTGACCCAGAAACATCGAGTGTATTGTGGGATAAATTCAGGAAACGAAGGTTCTTGAAATTACGAAAGAAGTCGTCTGGAATAATGTCTAGTCCGCAGAAACTTATATCTACTGTCTCAAAACGATTCATACCGACACTGCGATACCCCTTGCAGAATTCGCTTATCTTTTTATTGTGGGAGACATTCAGGTGGCGGAGGTTACCAGTACGATAAAACACGACTTGATTATTGCAGAATGGCTGTGGAAGACCTATATCACTAATGGAGAGGAACTCCAGTGTAAGTGGAAGGTACAAAATTGATTCATATTCGTTGCACGGTTTTGTTTCATAGATAGACTCGCTTGTATTTACTGTCAGCAAAAGTGGTTTTGTTTCGAAGTAGTGATCAGCATCAAAGCTAAAATCCCGCGAGAAGCACTTTGCATTGAAATAGCCCTTTGTGGTTGTGCGATGATTCATGTTGAATACGTTTAGTCTTGGAAAGACGGCAGTCAAGTTGGGACCACCAGGAGTATTGTACATTACAGAGTTGTAGTCAAAGTTGATTTGACGCAGTTGCGATAAGCAGCCGACTTGGTGGAATGTAAACCCACCGACTCGCGTGTCTCTGGCACTGAATCTACGCACGCGTCCCCAGAACGGCGTGCAGAAGATAAATTCGTCAAACATGGCCATCGCGTCGCCCCTCGCACTGTCCAACACTACGGTGTCAACGCTAGTGTTGGTCGTCACCGCCAGGGCCGCCACCGTCTTCATGAACGACATGCGGTTGTTGCAGGTAAACATCAAGGATCGCGTGTTGGGCAGGTTTGAAAAGGCGTCCGCCTCGATTTCTAACAAACCATACATATTGCGGAAAGACAATGTCGTGACGTTACAATCTCGTATACCGTCGAACATGGTGGCCGTCAACTTCGCGAGTTCCACTGTTTCCTTGCTAAAGTCGAGCACCTCGAGTCGAGGTAGACGGGCGTATTCGGCCGGGATGGGGGCGTTTCCTATGACACTCAGAGACAACACTCGCAGTTCGCTTGTGTACGCCACAAACTCCGTCGGATAAGATGTTAGCCGGAGTCCGCTCATTGTGAGCACGCGCAGCGACTGCAGTCCGACAAAAACTAATGGATTAAAAAAATCGATGTTGTTGTCGTTTAAGTCAAGTCGTTCGAGGTGACTGAGATGGCAGAAACATCGGCCTTGGAGAGTTCTGATGGAATTCTCTGCTAAAATCAGAACACGCAGATTTACCATGTTCATGAAAACATTTTCCTGAACGAAATCTATTTTGCTCGGTGACGTCATTACTGACACCTGTCGGGATTTGAACCATGTAACGTGAGCTACAGTCGACCTTGACGTGAACCTGGTTGCCGGCATCATGCCACTTCTCGCTGGAAATCGCCGAACCTCTAGAATCACGTGACACGTTGCATAGATGCCCGTGCGCTAAGAAGCCACGAAGACTGACTGCGACTAGAGTTATAAACGTAATGTAGCGCCGCATCTTTGGTGCACACAGTCAACGTGTGAGTCTGAAACAAATGGAATGATTTGATTTAAGCCTTGCTTATTGCATTTGCATGTATATATGGCCCTATTTGACGAATGTATTGACCGTATATATATATATATATATATATATATATATATATATATATATATATATATATATATGTGTGTATACGGGCAATACATATATATATATGTTTATATATATATATATATATATATGTATATATATAATATATATATATAATGTTTGAGATTATATTTATGAATATATATATATATATATATATATATATATATATATATATATATATATATATATATATATATATATATATATATATATATATATATATATATATATACACATACATATATACATACATATATATCTGATTAATCGTTGGCACAGTTTTTGTAAAATTTCCAACAAATAAAGAATACTACCAACAAAAAGAAAACAGTGCAAACATGTATTGCGTCCATTGAATTGTATTAGCAAATATAGGGAGTGCCAATTTGATTTGTCATTTCATGTCATGTTATGTACTAAATATCCAGTGAAAATGTTAACGTTTATGCAGAAATAGCTAGAAAACACACATGTGGACTAGACCCGGTGTGGCACGGTATCTTCAACCAGCTGACCATGATTACATCCACACAAAAATAGTCGTTTGATCCCATATTTGTGTGATCAGATTAGACACTTAATGCATTAATGTACTCAAGTTTGTGACTTATTTTAAACGTGACTATTTCTCATAATTACAAGTTATTACATGATGAAAGTGATAGCAGATACCCCATTACTTTTATTACCATGAAACAGTATGGACTGTAGACTCTTGTGATAGTTTTGAGTCAAGACAACTTGGGTATTGGGAAGGGGGTAAAATAACCAGGGTGGGAGGAAGATTTCCTAGTGCATCTTCCCCCCTGAGGGTAAGCTACCCAGGGGGTGGGGAGATATGCTGTTACACTGGCAGAGGGTAAGCTGCCCTTGACTATTCGTTCTGTTGCTACAGCTACAAGGCAGTTCACATGATGACAGAACAACCTCAGGATGGGGGTGATGCTGCATACGAATCGAACTTCAGTGGCTCAGTTAGCGAGTCCGGTAGTGTTTTGAAAGTTTGGAGGAGCCCATCCACCAACTATCAACTCCTGTGTTCGCTGACATGCAAACAGGAAATAAAACTTAAATGAAGTCAAGATATTATGATATTACTATTTTTTTGTTTTAAATTGTATTAAATTGTCTATAGAAACGAATGTGTCGTTGCAACAGTGTGGTTTCCCACAATGCTCTAAAATGGGTGTATTTAAATCGTTGTCCTTCCAGCGTACTATTGCGGGGTTGGTGGACACTCGTTCAAACTCGTGGAACTTGATACTGATTATTTATTTTTATATTTTGAAACTTTTTGTCAGGTCTATGTTTTGGATTCGTGAGGCAGAAGGAAAAAGTAGCCAAAGGAAATAAAATCAGTGAAAAATCACATTGGGGTTCAGAGTTCTTGTACCATAAAAATCCTTGAACATTGCCGGTTCGATTACAGTGACATTCGTGTGGGTGTATGGGTGTGTGTTTGCTTAGAGGTGGGTAACGTTTGGGAAAACAAGTTAGAGAAAACATAGCAAAAACGACAAAATGGAACTTTATTAAATCGTACAGCCCACAATGTCTGTCACACTCATGGAACATTATATATGGACTGATAGCGCTAGATCCGTTCTACACGTCCAACTACAGGGATAGCCTCTAAACACCTTTCCCCATGAACAGGACACCCGACCACCGTGTGCCTTCGGTTCGTGAGATTCAACCACGCACGCACGCTCGCACGCACCACACACACCCACACATACAGACACCTCCCCCCCACACACACACACAAAATAAAAAACAATAAAAACTGGAAATCAGTATTCAGTGGGGTACCACAAGGATCAGTGTTAGGACCTTTATTATTCTTAATATATATCAATGACTTGGAAGACAATAGAAAAAGTAAAGTACTGAAATTTGCAGATGACACGAAAGTGTTTAGAAGGGTTACAATGATGATGATTGATAAACAACATTTACAAAACGATCTAAGCAGATTAGTGAAATGGTCTGAGAAATGGCAAATGTTGTTCAATTTTGGGAAATGCAAATGCCTACATACAGGACGTGGGAACTTGGACGTAAACTACAAAATGGGAGATACTGTTCTGGGTACTACTGTAAAAGAAAAGGACTTAGGAGTTACAATAAGCGCTGATATGAACGTTTCAGAGCAGTGTGGTATTGCAGCTTCAAAGGGTAATCACATTCTTGGGTTGATTAGAAGAAACATAACATACAAGGAAAAAGCTAATTATACCTCTGTATAAAGCAATAGTTAGACCTCATTTAGAATACTGCATACAAGCATGGAGACCATATCGTAAGAAGGATATAGATACGCTTGAACGCATACAGAGGAGAGCAACTAAAATTATTCCAGAACTGAGAGACCTTAGTTAAGAAGAACGCCTGAAAGAATGTGGCTTAACAACTCTATAGACAAGGAGGTTAAGAGGAGATCAGATTGAAGTTTCTAAGATATTTAATGGGTATGAAAATATTGATAGAAATATTTTTTTTTTACTCAAGAAAGATAGCAGAACTAGAGGATATGAGGTAAAGTTAGTAAAGAATTAGTGTAGATTGCATATCTGGAAGTAATCGTTCTCACAGAGACAATAAATGAATGGAACAAATTATCTACAGATTGTATAACTGCTACCAGCGTGAATATGTTTAAAAACAAGGTTGACACATATCTCAGGAGAGCGGGTTACACGTAGATGAACACTGATGGACTCTCGATAAGCTAATGGCTTCCTTGTCCACTTGCCATCTGGGCCTTTGGCTTGGATGGCAAATCAAGAAACCAAAGTTAAGCGTTAACAACAATCTCCGTAAAAAAAATAATAAAGAACACGAGTGGGTGGGCGATAAAGTAAGTAGTTTTATAGTCAGGATGGATCATTATATCATACGGCCGAGCATGCCTCCACAGAGGATGTCACTTCATCTCTGCACCAAGTGCTGAGCCCCAATCTGGCACACGATGAAGAAAAAGATCCCCACCGATAAGCTAACATTGGGAGTGATGAAACAGTATCTTATCCATTAATATGTCCATAACCATATTAATATTATAGATTCTTTATTCATTCATTGCTTATGGTAACTCGTCTCATAAGTCTTAGTGCAGAAACTGTTATAACTACGTTGTTAAATAACCACATGGCTATTTAGAGTGGCTACGGCAATCCCCTAATGCACTTTTTTGGGCGGCACTTCATGAGACATTTGTAAATAAAAAAAAGAGTCACACATACGTTGTTATAAAAACAAACTACTGGAGAGACGGCGGGCAGACACGACAGAAACTGCTTGAATAGAAGGGCCGTGCGCAGTCATCCACGACAGTTGTGGCGGGCATTACGCTGTCGAGGGTACATAGATGAAGGTTTCTAGATTCCAAGACAACAACAAATAATATTGATATAAGAACCTTTGGGTTTTATGTCTTTAAAATTATCCTAATTTGATTTTCTCACTTCTCAGAAATCGTTCTGTGGGTTATGCAATAGTTGTACCAACACAACTTATATGTCGAAACAAGTTACTGCCACCGCTCTTTGTGTGAATGTAAACCATCATTGGAAAATATGTAATTTTTACCTTAATTGCATGATCGGTCAATTGTTTAGTTAATCAACAGCTGATGATCAACTCCCGCAACACTGCCAGCATATAAATGTGTCACATGTAATACAACGCTGTGGCTACACGCACGCACGCACGCACGCACGCACGCACGCACGCACGCACGCACGCACGCACGCAATCACGCATATGTGTGTGTATCCTTTGAAATATGCGTTAACGCTTCAATTGATCAATCAATGCACTCGAGGTTGAAGGAAATTTATACCAGGAGCATGTGACCCAGATGCAAAGACCGGGGCAATCCTACCAAGTGCCGGCTATCCCAATGGAATAACGTCGTAATTGTGTATTGTTATTGCGGTTTATTAATCTTAACTGGAGAAATGTCAGGAAAAAAAATAGAAATGAGCTGTAACAAGAAATTAAGATTAATAAACCGCAATAACAATACATAATTACGACTTCAATGATAGTTCATGTACGTTAACACATGCAAGAACATCGTGATCTTTGAATAGCAGTGGCCCATCGTGAACTCGTAATACATATATATATATGTACATTTTATTCCTTTTATATAAGTTTTTTTAAGATTCAGCTCACAAGGGCAGAGAAACATTTCACACAGCCACGAGCAAACATGTTTTTACTTTTATTAGGCGCATATATACACAACACAATATTTTTATTTACTTTTGAATTTCACACGGGCATGAACGGTTTTGTGTGTAACCTGTTAACCCCTTCACATCATTTGCCTGTAAACAACTGACGATATTGTAACGAACTCAACAAGCTGCTTAGAGGGTTATGAGGCGACCCCACAACACAGTGGGGAGCGGTGGTCTGGTGGCTAGAGCACTCGCGTGTCAATCGACAGGACGGTGGTTCGATTCCACATCCGCCGTTTCGATGTTTGGGCAATTGCCAGTGTCTTTCGGAAGATATACCAAAAGCCGTTGGTCCCTTTTATCTGGTGTCCACGTCAGAGGAAGTAAAAGATTCCACGCAGGGAAATGGAGAAAACCTGTCATGGACTCACTAACTGTAGAGACATTCTCGAACAAACCCTCAGTACACTTTCCTAGTAGGACTGAGTGATTATCCAGATCCAGATCCAAACGACATGATCTCTGTGTAACGGACACAATGACGCTTGTCCGTTGACGTACTCGCGACTGTTCTGTCCGCTTCTTACTGCATCCACGTACGAAAGTCTCATTAGCACACGTTCGAACTGAGCCATATGTCTACCTTCGGCACCACCCATTGCTAGATATCTGCTAGATATCTGGCAAAACGCGGTTTAATTGTTGGTGCCTGTGCAATAGCAGCCGCTTGAATGAAAGGGCCGTGCGCAGTGAATGAGTCATGTCTAGGTGAGAAAAAGTCTATTGGAACAATGCTAGATGTCGAAATAAAAACCCGTTATGCAAGAAAGAGCCTATCACAGTTACGTGTAGCAGGAAGCAGGAAAATATGGCGTTTCCTGTTTCACTACATGACATCTTGTAGTATCTAAAATCTCGCCGAGGGTGGCAAGCCTAGTCACCCATGTTATCTTGTAGCGGCGCAACGAAAAAATACGGTAACAAATTAAGACAAGGGGCGGCGGGGGTGCATGGTCCAATGGCTCCCCCCAAATACGCCACTGATAAACTGTAGTCAGAGATCGGCAACCTGTGGATCGCAGGTCAACTGCGGTCGCGGAGCTATTTCATGCGGCCCGCAGGATGACAGCGAGTATGTGCGTAATGCGGCCGCTCCCACAATATGGGTATGTAAAATAAAAAAATAAATAGTACGTCCCGACTCAACTTTCGTAGACAGATCACATACCGCATCTCAGTTATACTATTTCAATGAACATATCAAATGTTTTCTTCATTTTCTTTAAAGTTGATTAAATTCACTTTTGTGTGTGCTTTCATGAAAGTACGTTTTTGTTTGAATGTTGATATCTTGCCTGCTAAATGGCGAACGGAGTTGTGCGCGAATAGTGCATGACACGCGTGCGACGTGCGTGCGTGACCCGCTATCTATTCCAACTCAGTAATTTTGCTCTCGCTCAGTAATTTGGCTAACGCACGCGCGCGCGTGTGAACATATACGTTAGCGCTTCAGTTGATCAATCAGTGCACTCGAGGTTGAAGGAAATCTATACCAGGAGCATATGACCCATAAAACTGCCAGCATATCAGTCAAAGGTGTCAACCATGGCTTCTATAGAAATCCCCGGGACAGTGTTAATCGTGTTGCCTCATGCGGACGCAAAGATTACAGTGGTTGCCGCTGTTCGTTTTACTACGCAGGTCAAACTACCATCTGACACCGGCGCTGCCGTCAGTCACCACATGAATGGTTGGTATTGTACCCCCAATTCTTTGCTTCTGGCAACTTGATCACCTGTTCTGATAAGGCTGACCACGGCAGTGGGTAAACCCTACACTTACACAACCGCGTGGTTACACACGTCACACCTTATTCAGAGTAACGCAAAACCACGACTCATTAGCAACAAGATACATGAGTACACAATTCGTGTTCCCGTGCGTGTTGCATGAGAGAGGGAGGGGGGAAGGAGGGAGGGAGAGAGGGAAGGAGGAGATAGGGAGGGAGGGAGGGAGGGAGAGAGGGAGATGGAGGGAGGGAGAGAGGGGGGGGAGGAGGGAGGGGGAGAGGGAGGGGGAGGGAGAGAGGGAGTGACAGAGAGATA
This sequence comes from Lamellibrachia columna, assembly GCA_963662155.1. Lineage (NCBI taxonomy): Eukaryota > Metazoa > Annelida > Polychaeta > Sabellida > Siboglinidae > Lamellibrachia > Lamellibrachia columna. Next base: position 25,980,542 of record OY759270.1, on the reverse strand, counting down.
TAAGCACATTGTAGAATGAAACAATTAAGTTAGTAAAATATCAAAGTTAAGCTAAAGTCTTAGTGCAGAAACTGTTATAACTACGTTGTTAAATAGCCACACCAGTGGTTATTTAGAGTGGCTACTCAAAACCCGTAATGCACTTTTTGGGGCGGCACTTTATGAGACATTTTTAATAAAAAAGAGTCACACATACGTTGTTATAAAAACAAACAACTGGAGAGACGGCGGGCAGACACGAGATAAACTGCTTGAATAGAAGGGCCGTGTGCAGTAATCCACGATAGTTGCTGCGCGCATTATGCTGTCGAGGGATCATTGGTGAAGGTTTCTAGATTCCAAGACAACAACAAATAATGATGACATAAGTACTTTTGGGTTTTTCTGGGGGTTAATGTCTTTAAAATTATCTTGATTTTATTTTCTCACTTCTTAGAAATCGTTCTGTGGGTTATGCAATAGTTGTACCAACACAACATATATATGGAAACAAGTGCGACTACCCTTTGTGTGAATGTAAACCATTATTGGAAAAATATGCAATTTTTACATTAATTGCACGATTGGCCAATTGGCCAACTCCCGAAAGACTGCCACCATGTAAATGTGTCACATGTAATACAACACTGTGGCTGCACGCACGCACGCACGCACGCACGCACGCACGCACGCACGCACGCACGCACGCACGCACGCACGCAAGCGCGTATATCCTTTGAATTAATTGTTATCGCTTCAGTAGATCAGTCAGTGCATCAAGGTTGAAGGATATTTATACCAGGACCATATGACCCAGAACAATTGCGAGCGTATCTGTCAAATTTGTCAACCACGGCTTCTACAGAAATCCCCGGGACAGTGTTAATAGTGTTGCCTCGTGCGGACGCAAAGACTACAGTGGGTGCCGTTGTTCGTGTAATCTTCCACACCGCTAAAGCGAGACAGGGTCGTTTTACTACAGGTCGAACAACCATCTGACACCGGCGCTGCCGTCGCTGTCACATGAATGGTTGATATTCTACACCCCATTCATTGCTTCTGGCAACTTGATCACCTATTTTGATAACGTTTACGACAGCAGTGGGGAAACTAAACTTACATGACCGCGTAGTTACACAACTCATATGTTATTTAGAGTGAACATAAAACCATGACTCATTAGCATCAAATGTTTACCTGCGTACACAATTCGTGTGTCCGTGCGTGTTGCGTGTGTGACAGAGAGAACCCGAGTAGTTGTGTGTTGCCCCCATAAAGGAGACTTTACAGTTGTTATTAAAAACAACCAAACGGAGAGACGGCGGGTAGACACGATAGCAGCTGCTTGAATAGAAGGGCCGTGCGCAGTCATCCACGACAGTTGCTGCGCGCACTAAACTATCGAGGGATCATAGGTGAAGTTTCCACATTCTAGGACTACAATAAATAACGTTGACATAAGTACCTTTGGGTTTTTCTGGGGGTTTTGTCTTTAAAATGATTTTGATTCGATTTCATCACTTATTAGAAATCGGTCTGTGGGTTATGCAATAGTTCTACCAACACAACATATAAGTCGAAACAAGTTACTACCACCGCCCTTTGTGTGAATGTAAACCATCATTGGAAAATATGTCATTTTTACCTTAATTGCATGATCGGCCAATTGTTTAATTAATCAACAGCTAATGATCAACTCCCGCAACACTGCCACTATATAAATGTGTCACATGTAATACAACACTGTGGCTGCACGCACGCACGCACGCACGCACGCACGCACGCTTCAATTGATCAATCAGTGCACTCGAGGTTGAAGGAAATTTATACCAGGAGCATGTGACCCAAATGCAAAGACCGGGGCAATCCTACCAAGTACCGGCTATCCCAATGGAATAACGTCGTAATTGTGTATTGTTATTACGGGTTATTAATTTTAATTTCTTGTTACAGTTAATTTCACTTTGTTTCCCTGACATTTCTCCAGTTACATTCATTGATAGTTCATGTACGGTAACTTATGCAAGAACTTCGCGATCTTTGAATAGCAGTGGCGGATCGTGAGTCCCAGTGGCCCATCGTGAGTTCCAGTGGCCCATCGTGTTTTCACACGTGCAAATTGCCCGTGTGAAAGGCTTTAAAAACCTGAGTAGTAGGGATTAGGGGCTGAAGGATTAATGCCGGAGACCATGTGTATTAACGACTTCCGGTTGCGCACGCAGCACACCAGAGCGCCCCCTAGCGACAGTAGGAGCGCCTCCTGGCGAAATCCGGAGACCATGTGCATGAACGACTTCCGGTTGCGCGCGCAGCACACCAGAGCGCCCCCTAGCGGCTGTAGGAGTGCCAAAAAAATTAAATTAAAATAAATATATATATATAATTATATACATACATATTCAATAAGCAACCGAGGTGGTTACTAAAAATATACATTGGGAAAAACCCACATATCGCTGACGTGGCGTTTAATTTTAATTTAATTTTAAATTTAATTTTAAATTATGTTTTAAATTTAATTCGAAATTAAATTCTAAATTTAATTTTAAATTTAATTTTAAATTTAATTTTAAATTTAATTTTAAATTTAATTTTAAATTTAATTTTAAATTTAAATTTAATTTCTATTTCTATTTCAATATGGTAATTCCTTAGCTAAATAGGGTTAACACACAGCTAAATGCGGTAATTACTTAGCTTAAAAGCGTTAACATACAAGTAAATGTGGTAAAAAATATTTAGTTAAAAAGCGCTAATATACAGCTAAATGTGGTCATTTATTAGCTAAACAGTTTTAACATATGTGGTAATTACTTAACTTAAAAGCGTTAACGTACAGCTAAATGTGGTAATTACCTTGCTAAAAAAAGTTTACATAGAGCTAAATATAGTACATGTTTAGCTAAATAGCGTTAACATGCAGTTAAAAGTGATACTTAATATGCTAAAAGCGTTAACATACAAATAAAAGCGATATTTACTTAGCTTAAACGTGTTAACATGCAGATCAATGTGGTAATCACTTAGCTTAAAAGCATTACATACGTAACTAAGTGTGACAAAATACATATAAAAGCGGTATTTTCTTAGACAAATCGTTACTCTTTCTCATTACTCGTGCTATGTATGTTTCATACGATAACCAATGTCCTAAATATGTTAGATGTACGAATACAGGTCAACTCGTCGATGCATACCCGCTGTCTTTATTAGACAGGCAGGACGTCACGTGGTCTACTCTTCTTAGAGACACGACAAAAAGAACTTGTTCAGACTTGCATACATCCAGTGGGCGAGCCAACGCTTTAACTACAGCGCTAATATGATCACTTTTAAAACGCGCATTTCCCGAGTACCAAAATCCACTAGTCAGCTGTTTGGTGCCATATTACGGAATACGCGGTGAATACTTCTGCTCGTACGGACTACCGCCGCTACACGGCGCATTTCCCGTGTTCCTGAACGAACATTGTTCCGAGTGGACTCACACTGCCAAGAGAGTTCAGAGTCCTCTATCTAACGTGTGCGGACAATACTGCATAGCGTATTTGGCGCTTCGATGTAACGGCATACCGATGAACGCTTTCGTCAATACATATGGCTGATTGATTAGCTCTCTCATTCATTGATGCCGTACTCAATAACCGCCACGTCAGCGATATGTGGGTCCCCCCCGGGTTTTCCCTCAATAACCGCCACGTCAGCGATATATGGGTTTTCCCTCAATAACCGCCACGATAGCGATATGTGGGTTTTTCCCCTGGGTTTCATTGAATTTAAAATAAAAATTGTAATTTGAAATAAAAATAAAAATTAAATTTGAATTTGAAATAGAAATTAAAATTAAATTTAAAATTAAATTTAAAATTAAATTTAAAATTAAATTTAAAATTAAATTTAAAATTAAATTTAAAATTAAATTTAAAATTAAATTTAAAATTAAATTTAAAATTAAATTTAAAATTAAATTTAAAATTAAATTTAAAATTAAATTTAAAATTAAATTTAAAATTAAATTAAAAATTATATTTAAAATGTTATTAAAATTAAACGCCACGTCAGCGATATGTGGGTTTTTCCCTATGTCTATTTTTAGTAACCACCACGGTTGCTTATTGAATATGTATGTATATAATTATATATATATATATATATATATATATATATATATATATATATATATATATATATATATATATATATATATATTTATTTTAATTTTTTTTTTTTTGGCACTCCTACAGCCGCTAGGGGGCGCTCTGGTGTGCTGCGCGCGCAACCGGAAGTCGTTCATGCACAATGGTCTCCGGAATTCGCCAGGAGGCGCTCCTACTGTCGCTAGGGGGCGCTCTGGTGTGCTGCGTGCGCAACCGGAAGTCGTTAATACACATGGTCTCCGGCATTAATCCTTCAGGGGTAAGACCACAGTTGACCTTCCTGTTTATTGTTTCACACGAATGTAGGGCGTATTAAATTGCGATATGTGAATTTAAAGAATTCATATGATGTGACATAAGTGCAATTGAGCAGGCATATTCACAGGTTTGTTTGTAGAAGCTATTGGCTGTGAAATGGTGCATTTTTTTGAGAGTTTAAAAGGCGGAGGGATTTATGGGAATTGTTCTGCTATGGGCCACGTGGGCGCATGAATACAAGGCTATTTTTGTCAAAATTGATGGGCATCGCACGTCGGGGCGTTTTAAAAGAGCTGGAGGTATGTGATTTTGATAAAACTTGGTCAGCATGTCAATGAGATGATGGCAGATGCTGTGAAAAAGTTTCAGAATTTTTAGTGGTCATGTTTTCTTATAATCTAACAAAACGTTAACATGGCCACCAATGCAATTTTCAACTGTGGTCTGACTCCAAATAGACGGAAGTCGGGGTCACAAACACGGTTATAAAATGTTGATATGCTTATGTTTCGGTCGTTGTTATTAGCTTAATTGTGGATATTACACGTAATTTGGATGAAATTATTAGTTTGTTATAAAAAAATTCTTATAATTTTTATAATTTGCAATTATGATAATATAACTAGGGCTCATATTTTGGAAAATAAATAAATAAATAAAAACGGTTGCTAACCTGTCCCATGTTGTGTGTGTTTAACTTAGACAATTGTCGGTGTCAGACTGGATAATATTATATTATTATATGTATGTTATAGATTCCATCTAGTGAACAAGATCATTACTGGTTAAACGCCGCTACTATTTAAACTGTTTAACAGTCTCCCTTAGGAGGTGTCTTATAACCGATCTACTAAATATAAAACATGTCAAATAAATGTACATTTCAGTTTTGTACTATAACGTTTGATGTGCACGAGCTGATATATTGCGCAAGTTGATGATTAATATGATATTTCATTGCTAATAAATACAATTTGTTTATTTTTCATATGCTAAAATAGCATTATAGAACTTGTAGTAAGCTAAAAGTGTACAATAAGCAATTTTTAATATCAACAATAACTGTTGCCTTTCCAAAATGTCTGCTCACCACATATCAATACCAATTTCATGTTGTGTGCAGTACTTTGCAACCCTAACCGTAGCTAACCCCATCTTTAGCTAACCACATGCCTGGCTAACCCCATCTCTAGCTAACCCCATCCCTAGCTAACCCTAACTCTGAAGTGGTTAACATAAGATATAATCATTCCCATAGGCACAGTTTGATAGGAAAAGTGAACAGTTTGCTTGGAAAAGGCAGACAGCAGTAGCAATCACGAACATCATGATACAGATCGGATGCCAAAATGGAAAGTTTGCGAAAATGAGGGGGTATGACATAAGTATGTGACGGAACAGGTAACCATTTTGGACTAGAGTGATCATTGGTGATATTTGTCTTGTGGCCCAGTGCGTTAGCAACATTGTGTAACAAATTTGGACAGAATAGTTGTATTTTGGTTGTGTCACACCCACTGGAAGCACTGCGTAGATCAGCAATTTCAAATCTGGCCGCGACTGGCATCTGGTCATGTGATACCCTTTTATGGTGGCGTATCGAAATCAAGCCGTTCGCCTTGTATCTTATCAACTAGAAGTATGAAAGCAGTCACATAAACAATAAAATTGGACAAACCTGAATCATTTGAATTTACCCTAAATCCTGTTAAATGTGAAAAATGTCCAATTTTCTTACAAAGTTATGCCACGTTTGGTTTAAAATCAAGCAATTATATGAATAATAATTTAAAAATAAACTCATTAGTATATTCAAAGGGGCAGTAAGCAGGCTTCATTGGTTCGCAGTGCTATGTAAATCTAGTGTACATGATCTATGATTTATCAAGTGTCAAAATCGACCTATAATTAAATTATGTGACTGGTTTTCAGCTAATAATACGGACAAAGCATTGTTTAGACTTGGCTGTCAAACAAATAATAATGACTTGACAAGTAGGAGTGTTCCATAATGTGTCTACATATACACTGTGCCGCAACTTGATATAAAATTTGACACTTTCTGAAACAAACAAATTCCCTATTTGGGGTAAGACCACAGTTGACCTTCCTGTTTATTGTTTCACACGAATGTAGGGCGTATTAAATTGCGATATGTGAATTTAAAGAATTCATATGATGTGACATAAGTGCAATTGAGCAGGCATATTCACAGGTTTGTTTGTAGAAGCTATTGGCTATGAAATGGTGCATTTTTTTGAGAGTTTAAAAGGCGGAGGGATTTATGGGAATTGTTCTGCTATGGGCCACGTGGGCGCATGAATACAAGGCTATTTTTGTCAAAATTGATGGGCATCGCACGTCGGGGCGTTTTAAAAGAGCTGGAGGTATGTGATTTTGATAAAACTTGGTCAGCATGTCAATGAGATGATGGCAGATGCTGTGAAAAAGTTTCAGAATTTTTAGTGGTCATGTTTTCTTATAATCTAACAAAACGTTAACATGGCCACCAATGCAATTTTCAACTGTGGTCTGACTCCTTCAGCCCCTAATCCCTACTACTAACCTGCTTATATTATGTATGCCACAATTGTATGGTCTACAATCTCGATATCAGATATACGAGTTAATTCAATTGTGTGTAACCTGTTCAACCCTTTACACCATTTACTTGTAAAAAAACTGTTGATATTGTAACGAGGTCAACGAGCTGTTTAGAGGGTTATGAGACGACCTCATTTATATAACCACCACAGTGGGGAGCGGTGGTCTAGTGGCTAGAGCACACACCTGTGGATCGATTCCACCACCGCCGTTTCGAAGTCTGGGCAATTGTCGATATCGTTCGGAAGAAACAGTAAAAGCCGTTGGTCCCTTCTATCTGGTGTCTATGCCAAGGGAAGTAAAAGATCCCACGCAGGGAATGGAAGAAACCTGTCATGGACTCACTGACTGTGGAGAAGGACACACGAATAAACATACAGCACAATTTCCTAGTAGGACTGATATCTAAATGACATGATATCTGTGTAACGGACACAATGACGCTTGACCGTTGACGTACTTACTGCGCGAGATTCGTGACTGTTCTGTCCGCTTCTTACTGCATCGACGTACGATAGTCTCAGTAGCACACGTTCGAACTAAGCGATATGTCTACGTTCGGCACCACCTAGTGTTAGAGATCACTGACATCGCGGCACGCATGAAAGGGTTTCTTGTAGCTGTCTGAGCGATAGCAGCCGGTTGAATGAACGGGCCGTGCGCAGTGGATGGGTCATGTCTATATAAGGAAAGTCTTTTGGACCAATGCTAGATGTCGCAATAAAATCCGATCCGGTCCAATGGCTTCCCCCTAAATATGCCACTGATAAGCTGTAGTCAAGGATCGGCAACCTGCGGACAGCGGACAACAGCGGGCGGGGCTATTTCATGCGGTCAGCGGGCTGACAGCGAGATCGTGCATTATGCGGCCGCGCGATGTGGGTATGTAAAAAAAATGGTACGTCCCGCCTGTCATGTTCTTGTTAGAACTTAGATTTCATGATAGAGAGCAATGAGACAGCTAGGAAATAAAATTATGTGCTGCGTTATTCCCGTATCACACAGCATGTATATTTGACAACATAGATCATATTGTTTTCGAATCTAAAACTTGTATATTTAAAAATCAGTATACTATAATAGAGCAACACATCTTTGCCCGATGTGAGATTCGATCAGCCACGAGTATTTTAGTTAGTTATAGTTTAAGGTTGCGGTGTAGTCCTATTTGCTTTATCGTTGCACTAAGTTCTTTTGACATTATTTTATTATCGTTGCAGTAACTTGCAAATTATTATTTGCAACGTGAACATAATAATGAAAAACAGGTACATGTTGCTTACTGCCTTTATCGAAACATTCCATCAGCGGTTCACTTGCAATTTGTGGGGTATACACACACAGGTGAAAAAAATCAGTAATGGAAAACATTATGTAACTTCCGATTTAAAATTTTGGCTTTTATTACTCCCTGGTGGGAGTGGGCCGATCCCGGAGGTACTGCAATACCGGGCCAACCCGTGGAGAAGTCGGAGCAAGCTCCTGCATCTTCTCCCAGTTCCAAAAATCAGTTTAATATCGAAGTTCCCCAGTGGGGAACGTATCAGATATTAAGCTGATAAGAACAGATACTACACTTTGATCTTAGCCAAAAGGCCGAGAAGCGATGCCTCTTAGTGGCCTGCACGAACTTTTTCAACGACACAATACTGCTGAATTTGTGGTATCAGTTGTAAGCAGTATTTCCATTTTGCGTCGTTAGCATACATACATATTAATATTATACATTAATTTACAGTATTCTGAAGCTGATCAATATGGGATGATTTTGGCCGAACTTTTAAAATAAAGTAAACTGCATTCTAGTTCAATATAAAGTAACAACATAACCTTCAGTGTATGCGCATGTTTTAATAAGACTAGTGATTGGGGGTTATAGGGTGCTGATATTTTATCCGTCATATGGCGCCACTGTGTCCAAGTCCGTCGGGGCAATTATATTTGTACTATCCGACAGAAGGCCGTTTTAAATACGCTGAGAAAACAAACTGGTATCGATGTTATTTTCACAATGTGCTACCGAACCCCTTAAACTCCTTGCTATTGCATTAATGGTTATCCGCTCATCGACGCCGGCGATGGGTTGGTACGCCCGGGCGTCAATCGACATTGAATGACAATATTCTCCGAAGGGCCTGGAAAGGACGGAAAAAAACGTTATTGGGGTGTTCCATATAACAATGTTACTGGCATGTGTATATATATAAACTGGTACAATGCATCTATTCACCAAATTGGAAACAATTATATGTAGACTGGCGGAACGGCTGGGAAGCTGTGCGTTCAGTAGACGGAATAGCCAAAATGCAGCCACAGTTGGCTATTCCGTCTATTGAACACACAGACACAGGTCTACTAGCAATCACTGGTTAGAACTTCGGCGCCTTACAATTATGTCATGAGGCTGTTACATGGTGATGGTGAATGGCTACACAGTAAAAACAATTAATATATTCTTGTTTCCTCTCACATATTTATTATCAAGATCAATACAAATAATAAATTCTACACAATACGATTTCATCTTTGTAGTGACTAATGACACCCACAGGTAATGGTGCACCCCATATATGACTAATTGTACCATCAGCAAAAGGAATCTGAAACACAAACAATACATTTGTCAGCACATACATAAGAACACGTTGTGTATGTGTGTGGGTGGAGACATGTATATTTATTTTTACCCACGTTACTCATATTTACACCTATCCTACACATAGATATTCCCTTTAGGGCTATTCCAGAAATAAATGTATGGGGTGGAAGGCACTTTTTTTTCACAGACCCGATCACCCGACCACCAAATATTTTGTTCCCTAATTTAATTGTATTTTAACACAGTGGTAATAGCATTATCCCCACCACCCATAACCCATTATTAAAAAATCAACACTTCTTCCCCTTACTGTTCTGACTTCACACAATCGCAATATAAACTTCCTTTTGTGATCCACATATCATAATAGCAGCCACAAGAAAGTGACAGTATTTCTTTCACCATAATAGCTGTGGGAATATAGAAATGAAAAATATTCACTTTGCAGACATGGGCTGGCCTGCAATGAATTATTAGTGAAAGCTTTTACTAATTGCGTAGTCACTAATAGAGAGCGACATGGCGAGATATATTTTAATATTTCAGTCTAATGAAATGAATTACTTCTGAATGTAGTTCACTGAGAAGGCCAGAAGTACCCAGCTTGACATTAAGCAACATTGTATCTTCTGTGGTTCACAGAGAATGCTAGATTTTAAGCAACACTCTGTATCTCCGCATACAAAGGAGAGCAACTAAAATGATTCCAGAACTGAGAGACCTTAGTTATGAAGAACGCCTGAAAGAATGTGGTTTAACAACTCTAGAGACAAGGAGGTTAAGAGGAGATCAGATTGAAGTTTTTAAGATATTGAATGGGTATGAAAATATTGATAGAAATATGTTTTTCTCACTCAAGAAGGATAGCAGAACTAGAGGACATGAGGTAAAATTAGTAAAGGATCAATGTAGATTGGACATCAGGAAGCACTCGTTCTCACAGAGGACAATAAATGAATGGAACAAATTGTCTACAGATTGTGTAACTGCTAGCAGCGTGAATATGTTTAAAAACAAGGTTGACACATATCTCAGGAGGGCGGGCTATAAGTAGATGAACATTGTTGGACTCTCGATAAGCCAATGGCTTCCTTGTCCACTTGCCATCTGGGCCTTTGGCTTGGATGGCAAATCTTGTTAAATCTTGTTAAATCTTCTGTAGTTTACACAGATGGCCAGAAATATTGAATTTTCCCTTTAATCAACATTGCTTCTTCTGTGGTTCACAGAGAAAGTCAGAAGTACCCAGCTTTACTTTAAGCAACATGGTATCTTCTGAAGAGCTTGTCAGAAGTACCCAGCTTTGACTTTAAGCAACATTGTATCTTCTGTGGTTCATCTTCCATGGTGAGCTGCTTGGCACTTGATAAAAAGAACCCTTTAAGCTGGTGTGAAGTCAGTCAGTGCAGCATTGCAGAAATGCCTGGAGGGAAAATTTCAAGGCCATGTTATTACAAAAATGTGAGCGATGCAGAAGCCAATGCAATAAACATCCGAATTGTTTGTATCCTCCAGCCCGCATACACACATGCAGCACCATAGAGATTGTTATCTGTCATTTATGCCGGTGCAAGAAAGGACGAAAAGACTCAAGGAAATCACCCAGAAAGTAGGACTCAAGATCAACAAAAAGAAATCCCAGGTGATGGGACAGAACCACAGAAATCCTGTATCAGTCTATCTCGATCAAGAACTGGAAATCACTGATACCTTCACCTACCTGGGAAGCATAGTTTGCAAAGAAGGAGGAGCCGATATTGACATAAAAAATCGCATGAATATGGCTAGAGGTGCATTCTTCAGACTACGACCTGTATGATGATCGACCACAAAATTATACTCAAGAAGAATGAAATCGAGATCAGAGTTGCGTTTTGCCGAAGCAGCCTTGAGGTGGAGCACCCCCCAAAAAAAACAAGGATGACCAAACACAACCTGGAGAACTGTGGAGTGGGAATTATGCGAAATGTACTTCAGCTTCAGAAAGTGGACGAATCTCTCGTACTTATGTACTGTTGTTCAACGACGGACATAGATGGACAGCTACATCAGATAAAATCTACTACAGAGATAGGGTAGGGCATTTTAGAATACATAAGATATTATGCAAATTAATAAATAAACTTATTTATAATTTTTGGAGAATTGGAGGGCTTTCTTCTAAAAGAAAAGGTTAAACATAATGGCATAATAATATGAGTTGGATATGTCTACAAGAAATCAGCATATCGATGTACCTCGGCCTAAAAATGCTATTCTATTTGATAGAAATCAAAGATCATTTTGTTGTTTTGCATATATGTGACTCTGTGACTTTGATGTGTCTGGCATATAGGCCCGGGCTTTTACATTTATTCTCCATTATAACAGTAGGGATCATGCCTCAGTTAGACTTCCTGGTGTGTTACACACGAATGTAGAGCACAGTAATTTTAGGTATGTGTAATAAAAAAATCATACCATCTGACGTAACTGCATTTGAGCAGACACATTGGCAAGTTTGCTGGTAGAACATGTTAGCAGTGTAACCGTGGATTTTTAGATGATTTAAATAGGCGGAAGGATTTTTGGAATTTTTTTCGCCACAAGGCACATGTGCGTAGTAATTTATGCAGAAATTGGTAAATATTGACGGGTATGGCACTCCCTACGGTTCTCATAGGGGACTGTCACAGCATAAACGTCACTCGCATACTATGGAGTATCATAGGGACAATGTCTCAGTCCCCCACTCCTCGTCTGAGATAGGGGAGATGGTGTCGTCCCCAGTCAGTGTCGGTGATTTGTCGGGGATTTGGGACCTTTACACGATTTGGGGTCAGGAGTACGCCATCTACAAATAAACGCTGGTCCGGTAGTGAGCTGGAGAGTCTGGCTAGGGAGGAGAAAAGGTTGGCCGCAGAAGGTTGTCGCCAGCTGAACATTGAGGTCGCAAATTATTCCCAGAAAGATCTTTTGAAGGGGTCAAAGGCATGAGGCGGAACGCCAAATACAAGAGCATTTTAAGTCTTACTGACAATGAATATTTGGAATGGCTAAAGGGCGAAGCAATTGCTTCCCCTCACAAGAAAGGAGATCGAGGCGCCGGGAACTCGGCTGGAGGGAGGAAGGCGCGAAGGAGGACTTAGTATGTGAGGATTCAGAAGTTGTTCCGTAAGAACCGTTTGGCCTGTGCTAAACAGGTTTTATCGGGAGACTGGGTGCACGAGGAGGCCCCGAGCATCCCTCTGGAGGATCAGGTGGTCTTCTTGAGCCGGGTGTTCGGCGAACTGTCCCAAGTTGATAATCGTGACCCACAAGTACAGGGACCAATCCTCTGGGATCTCATCCATATGATTGCCCTGCCCGAACTATTTGCAACCCTTCGCAAGATGAAGGAGGGGGCCATAGGCCTGGACAAGGTTTTGATGCGGGACCTGAAGAACATTGACCCTTGTGCTCTCCTCACGCACTTTAACCTCTGGTTGTATGTTGGGTACCAGCCAGCTGATTTTCGTTGCAGCAGAGCGGTCCTCATCCTGAAAACCCAGAAGGCCAATTTATGCCCATTTCTATTTCCTCGTTTATATGTCGAGCATTTCATAGACTACTGGCCGACCGACTGTCCGGTCTTTTAGAATTTACTTCTCGTCAGACAGTATTTGTTAAGGGAGACGGGATCACTGATAACGTATTTCTCCTGAGGTGCCTGCTTAGGGACATGTGCGAGGAAGTAAAACTGCTCTCCTTGCCATGTCTCGACGTATCTAAGGCGTTTGACTCTGTGTCGCATGAGTCCGTCTTACTGGCCGTGAAGAGAATGGGGGTGCCTGGGCCCTTTGTTGAATACCTGCGCAGCCTCTATGCCGAGGCGTTGACTACCCTAGAGGTGGCTGACCAAACTGGCGACCCCCTTCAGCAGAATAGGGGCGTGCAACAGGGAGATCCTCTCTCTCCGCTGCTGTTCAACTGCATCATCGATTGGGCAGTTGCGTTTCTTGACAACGAGATGGGTGTAAGGGTTACCAAGGATGGCCCTCGTCTCAATCATTTGGCATTCACGGACGATGTAGTCCTGGTGGCCGAATCCAAGATTGGCATCCAGCATCTTTGTGACCAGTTTAGCGGGGCCCTGCGGCGCTGAAGTCTGATGCTCAATACAGAGAAATCGAAGAACTTGAGTATTGCGGTGGACAGGAAAGCAAAGAAGTGGGTTTGCGATCCCAACCCGCTCGTGTCTCTTGCAGGTTATAAGTACCTGGGGATTTCGGTGAGTGCGAAGGAGTCTGATTCCTCCCCGAGGAGCTCCTCAACCGAGGGTTGAACCATTTGACTCGTGCTCCACTGAAACCCCAACAGCGTTTGTATATTCTAAAAACGCATCTCATTCCCAAGTTATATCACCGTCTAGTCCTCTCACGGAGCAATTGTGCCATGCTGAAGAGACTAGACAAGCTTGTCCATCGAAGCCTTAGAACCTGGCTTAGGCTGCCTCGTGATGCAGTTAATGCTTTTTTCATCCCGAAGTATGTGAGGGAGGACTAGGCGTTCCATCTCTTCGTCTGTCAAAATATCCCCATGTCAGAAACTCCTGTCGATTTGCGTAGTGGAGTGGGGATGGAAAATATATAGAAGCTTCCATCATTCTACTGCTTAGCAGTGTGTTTTTCAAATGTTGTGTGACCTCAGTAGGCCGAACACAGTAGGCCGGAACTGGCCATACTAGAAGTTGTAGATGCTTCGACATTTCACATTCTATGAGGCTAATCGCGCTTATATAATCGCATATGCTTGTTACTTAGTTATAAGTTTATACATTTGATATACTTGAATTGTATGCATTTAGTGTGTGTTTAAAGCAATTTGACCTAGTTTTGCGTTTTTTTAGAGGGACTCAAGGTGCTACACACAAATGTCAGGGGAGGAGGGAGATGCTTAAAGTAGAGGGACTCAACGTGCTATATACAAATGTCAGGGGAGGAGGGAGGGACTTAAAGTAGAGGGACTCAATGTGCTATACACAAATGTCAGGGGAGGAGGGAGAGGCTTAAAGTAGAGGGACTCAACGTGCTATACACAAATGTCAGGGGAGGAGGGAGGGACTTAAAGTAGAGGGACTCAATGTGCTATATACAAATGTCAGGGGAGGAGGGAGGGGCTTAAAGTAGAGGGACTCAATGTGCTATACACAAATGTCAGGGGAGGAGGGATGGGCTTAAAGTAGAGGGACTCAATGTGCTATACACAAATGTCAGGGGAGGAGGGAGAGGCTTAAAGTAGAGGGACTCAATGTGCTATACACAAATGTCAGGGGAGGAGGGAGGGGCTTAAAGTAGAGGAACTCAATGTGCTATACACAAATGTCAGGGGAGGAAGGAGGGACTTAAAGTAGAGGGACTCAATGTGCTATACACAAATGTCAGGGGAGGAGGGAGTGGCTTAAAGTAGTGGGACTCAATGTGCTATACACAAATGTCAAGGGAGGAGGGAGTGGCTTAAAGTAGAGGGACTCAATGTGCTATACACAAATGTCAGGGGAGGAGGGAGAGGCTTAAAGTAGAGGGACTCAATGTGCTATACACAAATGTCGGGAGGAGGGAGGGACTTAGAGTAGAGGGACCCAATGTGCTATACACAAATGTTGGGGGAGGAGGGAGAGGCTTAAAGTAGAGGGACTCAATGTGCTATACACAAATGTCGGGAGGAGGGAGAGGCTTAAAGTAGAGGGACTCAATGTGCTATACACAAATGTCAGGGGAGGAGGGAGATGCTTCAAGTAGAGGGACTCAAGGCACTATACACAAATGTCAGAGGAGGAGGGAGGGACTTAGAGTAGAGGGACTCAAGGTGCTATACACAAATGTCAGGGGAGGAGGGAGGGACTTAGAGTAGAGGGACTCATATATTGATATTAGCATTTCAATTAATAATATAAACCAGGAAATTAAGCATTTTTGTAACTAACAGCGACTTTTTTTTACCACACAATGCATTGAAATCTCTCTACTATACATTAATCCAAAGTCACATAACTTATGGAATACAATTACAAGCATGGGGAAATGGAAGTGCAATAAGGAAGTTAGAAATTTTACAAAAACATGCTATACGGATAATTAACAAAACAAATTATGGATGTCACACTGATCCTAATTTTAAATCTGAAAACATACTTAAAATCACTGATATATACAGATTGCATGTTTCATTATTTTTGTATGATTATCAGCATACCACACTACCAAAAAAAAAAAGAAAAACATTTAAATCCACCTTTATAGCATGCCAAAGTTGTCCCGAGTGTACCGCAAGGGCATCCTGCTTCGTGTATAATGTCGTCCCAATGTTCTTTGTATGACTACAATCAGTGATCTGTGTACGAACCAAATGACATTGTACAATTTTTGGCTCCCCACTCTCTCAGCTCGAGTGCTAAACGTATGCATGGAATTAAACCATACCAATCCAAGTGCTCCTAGGACAATTCAATGTCAACACGCCATTCCAAGGCATCGTCACTTCAACAAAACTCAGCTACAGTCAACAAATCCAAACACAAATGTTTATATCAACCAAATATTACATAATTTTTTGGAAGTAAGTGTACTCAGCCAGTGCCTGCATCCAAACCAAGTGTTCCGTGTAAAGTTGAAACCCCAGTAATGCCTGCATCCAAACCAAGTGTTCCGTGTAAAGTCGACACCCCAGTAATGCCTGCATCCAAACCAAGTGTTCCGTGTAAAGTCGACACCCCAGTAATGCCTGCATCCAAACAAAGTGTTCCGTGTAAAGTCGACACCCCAGTAATGCCTGCGTCCATACCAAATGTTCCGTGTAAAGTCGACACCCCAGTAATGCCTGCATCCAAACCAAGTGTTCCATGTAAAGTCGACTCCCCAGTGCCTGCGTCCAAACCAAGTGTTCCGTGTAGAGTCGACACCCCAGTGCCTGCGTCCAAACCAATTGTTCCATGTAAAGTCGACACCCCAGTAATGCCTGCATCCAAACCAAGTGTTCCATGTAAAGTCGACACCCCAGTGCCTGCATCCAAACCAAGTGTTCCATGTAAAGTTGACACCCCAGTGCCTGCGTCCATACCAAGTGTTCCGTGTAAAGTCGACACCCCAGTGCCTGCGTCCAAACCAAGTGTTCCATGTAAAGTCGACACCCCAGTGCCTGCGTCCAAACCAAGTGTTCCGTGCAGAGTCAACATCCAGAAATGTTTTTGAAAATGGAGTCGATCAATCAAAGCTGATTGGTACTGTATATATCCATGGCTCATTTGTGATGCTGACAAAAACATATTTCAGTCCAAACTCTGCATTGAGGTGAAATGTACCAATATATTAATATGTGGAAAGGGTGCTACAAACCCCCAAAAAGATCACCTCGCCAAACACGAGAAATCTGCAGAACATCGAGAGGCAGTTGATTTTCCTCATCAACAGAAAGTGTTTACTGAAGCATACATAATTGCACAAAAGAGATGCGGACTGTGCTGGCTCAAGCCAAACACTGTCTGCCATCAAGCCAAAACTCGGATCTAGTTGAACTACAAATTCTTAATGTAAGTGGATTGATTTCTAAACAGTGCATGAACTATATGGTAATCTTGCAGTTTAGTATGTCACGCTCAGAGACAAGGGGGTGGTGGGTCTCAAAAAAGTAGAAAAATAGCATAACATACTTTATGGATGGCCCCTTATGAGATGAGCCTTTAATCGATGTCAGGATATTATCTGTGAGTGTGACTGTCGGAGCACAATCACCGACTGTCATGTCATAAATTCAGGAAGCATATGCAATGGGAATATATTGTCCAGACAACAGAATTTTTTCTTGTGTCCTCTGAAAGTGTTTATGAAAATACATGTTACCAGATATCATGGATATGAAATGGGGAGCGGTGGTCGTGTGGTAAAGCGTCAGAGGGGACCGGGGTTTAAAACCACCTGTGGTAGAGCATCGGACTTTTCGGTCGAAGGGACCTGGGTTCAAAACCACCTGCTGCCATTTCGAAACCTGGGCAATTTCGTTAACCACACTTTGTCCGTTTCTTTTGGAAGAGACACTAAAGCTGTTGGTCCCATCTACCTGGTGTCTATGTCAGGGGAAGGGAAAGATCCCACATGAGCCACTGCAGAAGCGGTCATGACGGGGCTCAATCAATTCTGCTAACGACCTAGCAAGAGGATACGAGTGTGTGTGAAATGGATATGAAACAATAACTGCTGTCACATTCAGCTGAGTACATTATACAGAATGCTATGTCTATTGACCAAATAATGTTTTTTTGTTTATGTTAATGAGGTAGTTTATCACATTGTTTAGGTTTATATCATAAAAACACACAAGCTTTAAGGTCCTTACTCAAGTCGAACCTACCTAATATTCACAATGACACACAAGCTTCTTTGCGCAGACTTTTTTACTTAGTTTTAGTGAAATTGTCAGATAAATTAAATTAGTTTTGAATTTACTAGTTCAAAAAGTGGTATATATTTGCACAGGGTTGTGAAGATTTAGCAGTGCCGAGACCAGACAACCATGCAGCCTCCTCTCTACTCTCATCATGATAGATAGCATCAATGACTGGGTGTGTAGTGCGGAGCACACATGTAAATAGTCTGCATTCACGGGTAATAAGCACAATAGTCACCATCCACACAATACCCACACCCAAAACAGTCCACCCTATAAATACGCCCCACTGACGTCGACAGACAGATTGAATACAGGAAAGACGACCGCACGCCTGCAGAAGGAAGCGTCGTCATAGTCCAGAGTCTCGCCCCATTGCGCTGACAACTAATAGTAAGTACAAAAGTACAATATTGGTGCTGTGAGCAGGGTTATTCTGCTTGTAATTCTGCGTTGAAATTTCCAAACAGGGTATTCTGCTTGTTGCAAGTATTATTTCTGCACGACAGTATTAACCAGGAGAAGCCTGCCGGCTTTCAAGGGTTAATGTTTACAACTTTGTGGGACAGTTTCAAAAGTGTAATAAATAACCTGTCGACTTCTAGCTACGATTTAGTTAGTTTCGCAAGTAATGCTGAATTATTTGTTACAATATTGGTAGGTTCAACGTATTCGAACTAGGCTAGGTTCAACATATTTTTTAGAAGAACTGCGACATGACCAGTTTTGGGTGTGGCCACATCATACCTTATGAATGATACCTTATGACGATTCTGATCGCAGGATCCAGTTGGTTCCTCCATGATCAGATGTTCAGAATCAAATATTTTTATATCATAATTTCTGGTTCCATTAGTTATTGTTAAAGGAGATTCATAGTCGTATATTATTGCCTGGGTAGACCAGAATTTGTCTAATTTGTTTTTAAATGAGTTAATTGATCTAGCTTGTACTACAGAGTTTGGGAGACTATTCCATGGTTCAGCCACTCTAAGAGGGAATGCATTTTTTCTTAAATTTATTTTTGCTCTTTGGGTAAATATTTTAAGGGAGTGTCCTCTATTTCCTGATCTAAGTGTGACATCCTCCCATTTCAGGAGGTTTGGTGCAGATTCATTATCGTACAATTCATGCATTATTTTATAGACTTCTATCATGTCTCCTCTTAGCCTTCGGTATGCTAATGTGGGTAGCTTCAGTAATTTTAGTCTTTTTATATATGATAAATCCCTCATACCAGGAAGTTCTTTTGTGGCCCTTCTCTGGACGTTTTCTATTGCTATTTTATGTTTTATCTTATATGGATACCATACTGCTACGGCATATTCTAGGTGAGATCTAACCATTGTCTTATATAGTGGCAAAAAAGTGTGTGTGTCTAGGAATTGGAAGGTTCTTCGGATTATTTTTGTAATTTTGGTTGCTTTATTTACCACTTTGTTTATTTGATCATCAAATGAAAATTTTTAATCGATAATTACACCTAAGTCAGTTTGCTTATCTGTGGTGGCTAGTGAATGTTTAACATTATTGCTTGTCATGAAATATTCATTTTCACCTATATTATTTTTTCCAATTTCCATGTGTTTACATTTGTCTGGGTGGAATTTTAATAGCCATTTGTTGCTCCAATGTTCTAGGATACTTAAATCTTGTTGTAGTATATCCTGATCATTTTTATTTGTTATGGCTCTAAATATCTTAATGTCATCAGCGAACAGGAATGTATTGGATTTAGTTAAATCTGGCAGGTCGTTTACGTATAGAACAAACAGTAAGGGTCCTAGGACAGATCCCTGCGGTATCCCTGATGTTACTTTGTGCCAGTTTGATTCTTTTCCATTTACTGCTACCTTTTGTCGTCTATTTGTGATGAATGCCTCAATCCAGTTAACTAAATCATTCCTAATGTTAAAACTTTTTAATTTACTTATTAGTCTCGTATGTGGCACAGTATCAAAAGCCTTTTGAAAATCCATATAAATAACATCTATGTAATTACCCTTATCCATTTCTGAGGTCCATTCATCTAGTATTTTAATTAGTTGGAGAACTGTTGATCTGCCAGAGATAAAACCATATTGTTTTTGACTGAACAGACCATTGATTTTCATGTAACTGATGATGTGATTTCTAATAATTTTTTCCATGCATTTACAAACTACGCTTGTTAGGCTTATTGGACGGTAGTTGCAAGCTAATTTCTTGTTTCCTTTTTTATATATTGCTGATATTTTGGCATCCTTCCATTCATCGGGAATACTTGATGTTGTTATAGATGTTTCAAATATTTTTTGTAATGGGAGACATATATTTTCTGACAACTCAATTAGTAATCTGGCACCAATTTCATCAGGGCCAGGCGATTTGCTTATATTAAGTTCTTTTAATGTTAGTAATATTATGTTTTCAGTTACTTTTAGCTCATCCATTGCTAATTTAATGTTTACTTTGGGTGTAGTTGGGATAGACCCTGTCTGTTCAGTAATGAATACACTGGAGAAGTAGTTGGCATGAATATTTGCTTTTTCTTCGTCTTCAGTTGTTGTTTGGGATTTCGGATTTGTGTGGTCTATATTAAGTTCCCCAATTCCTTGTTTAACTGTAGTTTTTGATTTATAATAGTTCCAGAAGACTTTAGGGTTTTTCTTAGTTTGAATGGCTAAATTTTTTTCAAACTCCTTTCGGAGCTTTCTGGTTAAAGCTCGGATTTTATTCCTGCTTTTACAATACTCTAGATATTTTGTCCCATCCCTTGTTTCAATGTATCTTGTCCATAGTCTATTTTTACGTCTAATTAGTTTTCTGGTGTTTGCATTCAGGGGGAAATTTCCCTTTCTGTAATTTGAAGCTTCTTTTTGAGGTACGTATTTATCTTCTAATAATCTTAGTACTGTTTTAAGGATTTCCCATTGGTCGTTAACATTGTCTTTACAGTCTTTAAATTTCTCTTCCCAATTTATATCTGAACACTCTTTCCTCATTCCTTCATAATTTGCCTTATTAAATAGCTTCCGTTTTTTTGTGTATTTATTTGTTATAACTTTGCACAAAATATTGAATGTAATGACACAGTGGTCACTTTTACCTAGAGGGCTGAGGTACTCTATTTCCCCTATGTTGTCTTCTTCGTTTGATAAAATCAGATCTAAAAGGTTTGTGTTAGTTGTGCCTCATCCTCTGGTGGGATTTGAGACATGTTGATACATGAATGTGTCTCTAAGGCATTCTACAAATTTAAAATTTAGGTTGCTGTGGTTAATTGATTTGGTCGTCCAATGTTTCCAGTTAATATCTGGGAGATTGAAATCTCCTGTAATTACAATGTGTGAATATTTAAGTCCTGATGTGGATCTAATCATATTTAGAAGTTCTGCGTTATTTTCTTCTGACCCCCCATCGCTCCTATATATGCATCCAAAGAGAAGTTTGGTTTTATTTCATCATGGTCGCATCTATTATTTCATCATGGCCACATCTGTTGCTTAGTTACACACAGCTGATTGGAATTTAACCCTTACGACAGCATTGTGTTTATTTCATTTTCATGTAGTGATTTAGGTGTTGTTAAAGACTAGTTCGATACTTTGTAAATTAATTGATATAACTAATTATGTCACTGTTATATCAGGCTAGTACACTGACTATTTTCATATGAAAACCTGACATTATCGCCAAATCTCTGTGTAATAGACATACGTTTGCGATTGTATATCCTGTTCTTAAATTATATTGTGTTTGTTAAATATTTAGTTGCATTATTTTTGGTGATTTGTCTTGCTGTCTTGTTCTAGTGACAAAAATGCATCAGTAACTGTTTATTACTAGTCATGTTTCTGAAATGTTCAGACTATACCAATTGGTCTGATTTTTAATTATTGTAATCAACTTTGTTAAATACTATTACATTTATAAACTCAGTTTGACATAACAACACAAAGATAGCCTCAAGGATAAACATTTACACCTGCAATAGATCAGAACTATGGGCGTTGTTTGATGACATTAACTCACAAAATCAAAAGAACATTTGGAAGGTTGTGCAACTGAAAGAGAGAAGGATAAAATAGAGGTAGTTGACTTAGGGTCAACCTTTCCATTCAACACTTGGTATGAATTACTGGAATCAGGACGACTCAGCCTGGATAACCCTACACTAGCGGGAAGCGCATTGATCAATGACAAAGAGAAGCTTTTGAGAGAAATGATACAGTGGATGGAGGAGGAAAAGATGTGGATGATGGAGAAAAAAAGAATGTGTAATTCGAGATTATGAGAAGAAACTCCAAAAACAACATGAAGGAACAAACATGACACAGTTTGATGATAATGATGAAGATGCATAGCAAGCTACAGATAATTCCAATGACTCAACAGTAATTGTCTATAATAGGTATGTCTAACAACAATGCAATATTTGATTAATTTGACAATTTAATATATATATATATATATATATATATATATATATATATATATATATATATATATATATATATATATACAGGTGTATAATACACACACACACACACACACACACACACACACACACACACACACACACACACACACACACACACACACACACACACACACACACACACACACACATGCTATAACTATCAGGTGCAATTCAAAATCCTGATGCACAAATATAAAGCCCTACACGGACAGGCTCCAGGATATATATCGGACATGCTGAATGTGTACCAACCAAGACGAACGCTATGATCCATGGATTCAGTGACACTAGAAGTTCAAAGGGCTAGAACAGTTACTTATGGCGACAGAAAATTCCAGTGTTCAGCAGCTAAGTTGTGGAATGCGCTACCGGCTCACATTCTTGAAGCAAAAACACTGAACACTTTCAAGAAGCTGCTAAAAACACATTTGTTCCTGGCTCATTTTGGTGCTTAACTCTTTCTAGTCAGTTTTAATTGTTTTTTATTTTATTACATTTTTAAAACAGTATATACATATTCATCTTATTATATCCAGTCTTCTATAATATTAAATTTTTCTATCACGTTATCGTTTTTATGCTTTGTTTTTACTGTCTATGATTATTTTTTCATTGTGTACAGCGCTTTTGAGAAGGCTTTTATGTATGAAAAGAGTGTTTTATAAGTTCGGTATAATAATAAATAATATGTGTGAAGCACTTTGATTTGTAATTATTTACGTAAAAAGCACTACATCAAGGAGAGAGAGATTTATTTCATTAGGATTAAACCATGAACATAAGAATATAGTTAAACTATACATGACTATTGTGAATAAAATGTTGTTTGATCCATGGAGACCAGCACTAAGACCTGACAGATCGCTGGCGCACAGGCCACCATGACACTGATACAAGAAATAATAATATATCGTTCGACGTGAGCATACAATAGTTGTAATACAAGAAAAATATTTACGAGATCATAAATGAACCAACAATACTATTTGTTTATCTAGCTACAAACAATCTTTGATCTGGACAGTCCAGATAGATGTTTGGGTGTGAAACTTTTAGAACAGACCATTGCAGATGCAATATTCAGCATTTTTTCGACAAATCATTTGAACTGTGCAAATATGGTGGGCATGGCAACTGTCGGTGCAAGTGTAATGGTTGGATTCACACTGGAGCCACTACACAGTTAGCTGATGTTTTGTTTATTTGAAGCTTAAATTTACATTGTACAAACAATGGAAACAGGTTGTTCTTCTCATCAGTTAAGGTACTATTAAATTCAGTGTCATTTATTGTTTAAACTTATAGCAGTGGACTCTCACTATAAGAAACATGTTGGCGCTTGGTTAAACTGTTTCATATATCCAATGTTCCTTACATTCATGGGTACATAAAGCAGTGTCGGTCAGAACGGGAATTTCAGGGTTTTTCCTTTTAAGTGGATGTTCCCTACATCAGGAGTCCTTATACCAATACCCCACTACATTGCAAATTGGCGCTGTGGCTCAAATTTACTTAGAAATGTTTAATTTATGTGGTACTCAAGTCTCAAGAACCAGGTATTCTGTCTCTGCACTGGTACTTGCACTTAATCAATATTTATTGACGTCAGTGTTCCTTTCTGTTTCTGACATGCCGGTTATGACAAGTATGTTTAACAGAAATAATGAAATGCACAAATACAGGACACGCCATGCTGAGCTACTGCATGTACTGATTTCACAATCCAACATATTATACAAAACTATTAGACACTGTGGTGTTACTCTGGTAAAATATGGTAAAAACAGTGGATTATACTTACGCATTTGTAACATTTAAATCTCAACTCAAGAGATTTCTGTTAGTAAATAATATATTAGTATCGTATATAATTAACATTCATTATTGCAATTGTAATGCGTATATTTATGAGAATAGTATATCTGTGATTTATGTTTCTGCTATTCTTCAATTGCACAATCTGTTTTTCTTTTGTTCGGTTTTTCTATTTGTACCATGGAATTATATATGTATTACATGTATTGAGAAGGAAAATCAGCCACTTGTGGTTTTATACCCTCATTATAGGAACAATATGACAATACCAAGGATGCTTTTCGAATATTTCCTCAAAACAGTGCTTCTAGCTGTTATTTATTCAGTATTAATTTGTTCACTCCTATGCAGAACCACGATCTATCATATTTCACCTAGGCCCCTTTCGGCTACTGCTGAAATCATTCAGCTATACTAGAATGCCTTGCGCATGACATCACACATCCAGACTTTGAATTTTATTACAAGCGAAGTCGCCTCAGGCCGCACTCTCAAGCGTATTGAAGTAATCCAGCAGTATTTATCAGTAAGTATCGCTATCCGCTTTTATTAATTGAACTGTTTTATTTTTACATGTGCATAGAACATACAGAACTGAGAAAATTTTTCTGTCATTGTGTATTTTGCTTTCACCGATTTTAATCTGAGCATATTTACTGGCATTGCCATCGTTTATTCAACTTCTCTCCTTGTTAATTCTGTAGGTTATACCTGCACTTGTTACAGTGACATTTGATTAGCTATAATGCACAAACGTTTATGAAACTATAAGCCATTATTTCAACATTTCCAAAGAAATGGAAATTTTTTATCACTACTAATTGACATGGTCATGAACCTCTGACTCTGTTCAACCAACACACCCCACAATTAGTTGCATTGTGCATGATTTTCGTTTATCTTTACAAAAAAATGAGATGGAAACCGCTGTCACTGACCGGATTGTAGACGAGAGCAAAATCTGCGAACTTTAGTTTTCTAATGATTAGACACTGAATTTTCTTGGCTGACCCATTTTCCTTATTTCTCCTTCCAGGTCTTGCCGCCAGGTGTTTCTAAACTGTCCTCTTTTTCACTTGTCCTGGGGTTACATGTTAGTGATTATTTGGTGGTACTGGATGTTTTTTTTAGTGCATGACCAATCTACCTCCATTTCTCTATGTGATTTCTTTCTCTACTTGAAGCTATTGGTACTTTTGTTGCTGCTAAACTTGTCAGGAGTTGGCTGCGATCATGGCCTATCTAAAGCGATGGAGGTTGCACAATGCTGAGGTGAAAGCTATGGCAGAATCTAGCAGCAGCGATGATCATGAAGATCCCATAGTTGAGGAGGCTGCCAACCATAGTGGTAGGGATGTTGCACAACCTCGTCCATTAGATGCATATTCATGTCAGGAATCTGATTATGGATTCTCAGGAGTCATGTCATCGGATTCTGATGGGGGAGCAGGTGATAATAAGGAAGACAAAGGCCATGTGCTAGATCTTGAGGAGGAAATAGCAGCTTGGGCAACCAAACATGGATACACCTGCACCGCTTTAAATTAAATGCTTGACATCCTTAGGCCGAAGGATGCTCAGACATTACTGCAAACACCCACATCTGTTCAGTCTGTGGTTAAGTGTGGTGGCCAGTACATTTACTTTGGCCTTCAGTGAGGGATTCTGAAGATTTTGTCATGGAACAAATGTCTTTCAGGTGACAACTCTTTAAAACTCAGTTTTGATATTGATGATGTGCCACTTTTCAAGTCAACTAGTATCCAGTTTTGGCCCATTTTGTGTAGTTTTCACACTTTCCAGCCATTCATTGTTGACCTTTTCTGTGGATCTGCAAAACTAAATCCAGTACAGTAGTGCCTGCCTTCAACGGACACTCCGATGAGCGAACACCTGCTATGTCGAGACACTTTCTCAATGTACGGACTGTTTTACCATGTTAATGTCCCTCTGATGAGGGGACACCTGGTGAACGCGGACAGCAGACACAATATTTTGGTTTTCTGTCCCTGCTAAGGCGGACAGTAATAATTATTTTTGTGATTTTTTCTCAAAATATTTTATTTCCAAAATGGCGACGGACAAACAGTGCGGTGTGTAGTGGGAAAACAGTGTTACATATTACGGATTCGGATAAAAGACTGTTGGTCATGGACCCCGATTTTCTGCCGCCGGGGAAAATGCCAAATGGGCCTGCTTAAACCTACTTAGAATTGCTTTGGTAATTCTCAAGAAACAGGTGAACAATGTCAATGAACGAGTGTCCACCTATTGTTTGACGCTGCTGCAGACATCAATCTCTGATATTGGCTTCGCTTAAGCGGTTTGAAATTGCAATCAAAATTCACAAATATGCCTCACATAAGAATCAGATAAACAGTCTTAAATGCAATTTAGTATGCAGTACTAATATGACACTGGGGTGAAATGGCATGCTTTCAAACTAAACAATGCGAAACCAACATGCCAAACCCAAGGTGCTACCAGTGCACGAAAATACGAATTCGTCATCCGGATATGAAGCGATGAATTGATGCTAAGTGGTGCATCATAAATTTATGCTTCGGTCGAGATCAGTTGAAAATCGAGGTGAAACGATTAATTCTGCCTATTGTCGTTTTCTATGTTTAATCAGCTGTCATTGTGTGTGTGTGTGTGTGTGTGTGTGTGTGTGTGTGTGTGTGTGTGTGTGTGTGTGTGTGTGTGTGTGTGTGTCTGTGTGTGTGTGTGTGTGTGTGTGTGTGTGTGTGTGTGTGTGTGTGTGTGTGTGTGTGTGTGTGTGTGTGTGTGTGTGTGTGTGTGTGTGTGTGTGTGTGTGTGTGTGTGTGTGTGTGTGTGTGTGTGTGTGTGTGTGTGTGTGTGTGTGTGTGTGTGTGTGTGTGTGTGTGTGTCAACTCATATACGTTTTCGGTTGCTCAAATCCAGGTTATTATTTTCGATTTGTAGGTCTATTAGTTCAGTACATCGTCATTACATAACGGCGTACATACGTGTATTTTATTCAGTTAATGATTAAACAGGGTGTGACATTTAAAAATAATGCATGTTGATGCTAGTTGACTGGTTTAATAAGCTCTATAATTGTCATATAAGACAGTACTGCACGCACACAATGGCGTTGGACTTGGTGCAGCGGGCGGCGGTCGCTGTTGTTTAGTAGCTCCCTGGTGGCAGACATGAGAACACCCAACGCGCCTTATTTGTAATATATATATATATATATATATATATATATATATATATACCTAGTTATATCCTTACTGTACAGCCTGTTTATGTATTATTAAGTTAATTGATAACATCCGTCATGCGCACATGTCTACCATATATGTGTAGTACTGAGCCCTCCAATTCAACATGCCTGTCCTTCCGATGAGGGGACACCTGCCATGTAGGGACAACGCAAACTATCGTGTGTCTGTAGAGGCGTTCATTTGTGATGTTTAGGCATCTCTTGCATGGTGTCATCCCAGTAGCCCCGTGTCTCTAGGCCCAGTAGCCCCCCCCCCCCGAGGTGTGAGAATTGAGTGTCACTAGCCCTCCAGTCAGTATGCTGTTGATTTAACACACCCCCTCTTTCTAGATATTTCTAATTGTAAGTAGAGTTAATCATTTGAAGGGTCGACCATTTGAAGCTCCATGTAACTTTCACACATCAATTGAAATGAAAAGCTCACTGTACTAAGAGTTAAAGTAAATCCTCTAAATAAAGCTTGTTTGAGGTGAGCAAAACCCAATTTAACTAAAAGCTAATTGCCCTGATCCAGGTATAAGCTATTAAAAGGTAATTGCCCTAACTTTTAACTGAATAAACTATTGATTGTGGATTTGTGGTATTCTGTGCCTTCCAATTCACACATTTCTAGCCAATAAGGAAAGGATATGTTGAGCTGCTCTGCTCTAGCTGGCCTGAGTTTCATGTTGAATTTTATATTTGAGTTCGGAATGAGTGTTGAGTTCATCGAAGGTGCTAGGGGACTTCCTGTTGCTGTTTTGAACTGTTATACCTATCACAAATCGAAAGCATTGACAAATGGCATGAAGTTCACATGTGGCAAGAGGAAAAGTGTGAAGTGTAAGGCATTTGTGGTGGTCAGCGATGATGGAACTGTGGTGAAAGCTGAATATAGCCACAATCACCCAACCCTGGTGACGTACAGTTACCAACCCAACCCTGGTGATGTACAAGCACCAACCCAACCCTGGTGACGTACAGTCACCAACCCAACCCTGGTGACGTACAAGCGCGACTCATAGTTCGACTGCGATGGCTTCACCAGGTGAGACAGCATCTGCTCTGCCTCAATACCAGCGTGTCAAGTCATGAACGGAGGAAATGCTTCCCCCTAATGCCATCCACAAGAGGTGACATTGACCTGGATGGCCAGTAGACAACTACGGTTCAATGAGATCGGTTCCTGCTTGGCGAGGATGGCGATGGAGCCGACAAGATAATAGCATTTGCATCCAACTCTACTCTGCATGCGCTAGCGAATGCTGATACCTATCACATGGATGGGACGTTTGCAACAGCACCAATGCTGTTTTATCAAATAGTCACATTGCATGCATTCGTTCTTGGAGTGATGCTGCCACTTGTGTTTGGTCTGCTCCCCAACAAAGATGGGAACACGTACATTCGTTTCCTCAGTTTGGTGAAGGAAAAGTCTGAATCAATCGGATTCATCATCAGCCCCCAACGTACAGTGTATCATGCAGTATTTCGAGAAAGGTCTGATGAATGCCTGCCTACACGTGTTCCCCGGGTGATTGTCAAGGGGTGCTACTTCCACTATGCCCAGTGTCTGTGGTGGAGAATCCAAGGTATAGGACTATCCGTGAGCTACAGAGAGAACGCTGACCACAGGAATTGGTTTCGTACGCTACTAGCGATGCCATTCGTCCCCGTGCCACATGTGAAAGACGCATTTCAATTTGTCAAGAACACAGCACCGGATGTACCCCGTGTACGAGAATTCAATGACTACTTTGACAGGACATGGATGAATGGGCAGTATCCAATCGAAATGTGGAATTTCTTTAAATACGACAGCCTTCGCACCAACAATCACGTTGAAGGGTATCATACACGACTCATGCGGAAGGCAGGCAAGATACACCCCAATATCTTTGAGGTGGTCGAGCTGTTCAGCCAAGAGGAAGCCGCATCACTCGTCTCCATCCTCTAGCTACAGTCGAGTCAGCCCGCTCCCAAGCGCAGGAAGAAGTACATCAACCTCGATGCTCATTTGGACGAACTTGGACTGGAATACATGCTGTTTGACCGGGGAATTGAGTCGTATGACTCGTATCTCATTGCCATTGGACACATGAGGGACAATTTAACTTAATTTCATTGATTAGTCATGCTTGCATATGGATATGGTATTATATGTGCAAACAACTTATTTTAATGGTTGGTTACCTGTATCTGTGTATGACAAATAAAAGAGGGTTTTTACGGTTTCTCTCCAATCAAAAAAGTCCGACATTACTTGAATATGCACCAGATATATGACTATTTTCTTATTTAAAATAAGGTAAATGTTTTCACCCCTAAAGTTAAGGTGGGATAAAACACTGAATGGAACAGCCAGGTGGCTTTGGCAAAATGATAAGTAGTGCCACTAGCCCCCCCCCCCCCCAGTGCCAGTAGCCCCCGGGGGGCTAGTGGGACAGGGGCTAGGGGTACTAGACCCTCTTGCATATCATGGTTTCCATTAGATTACATGCATCTGGTATGTCTTATTGTCGTAAAGCGAATGCTGTGTTTCCTGAGATGAGGGCCTAACAACTGTCGTCTCTCAGTTGATCAGAAAGCTGATGTGTCTGCCAGGCTTGAATCTTTGAGCGGTTTCATGCCACGGGAATTTGCGGGGCAGCCCTGGTCCTTGTCCGAACTGGACAGATGGAAGGCAACTGAATTCCGCCAGTTTTTGCTGTATACTGGCCCAGTTGTCTTGCGTCATGTTGTCACTGAAGCTGTGTATGACCATTTCCTTTCACTTACACTTTCACTGACCCTTTGAAGAGAACTGGCTATCTGTCACATGCTCGGCAGTTGCTTGAGTACTTTGTGCACAAATGCAAAACATCTGTAGCCACACATTTACTGTCAACAATGCGCACAATGTGTTGCATTTGCATGAAGATGTTTCTTCCAGTGTTCTTTGAATGAAGTGTCTGCATTTCAGTTTGAGAATCATCTTCAGGTGATCAAGAAATTAGTCAGGAAATCCCCAAACCCAATAGTCCAGGTTGCTAAGCGACTAACATAAATCGAAAGATCAAAGTCTAGAAGTCTCGACAAGGGAGGGGTGACCTTCATTTCCACCAATAGGAAGGACGGGTGCTTTTTGTTACACACTGAAGAATGTGCCTTCAAAAAGACAGGATGTGAAGGTGGTGTGTGACTGCATTGGGCAGCAACACACAGATAGTTTCTTCACTAGTCCTTGTGATTCAAAGATGCTCAATATTGCTTATATCAGGAACAAAATCTTGGCAACCCGGACAGAGAGGAGGATACTTAGGAAACATGAGCTAAATCGTAAAGTTGTCTGTCTACCTTATTGTGAAGGTTGTGTTCTCTTTCCTTTGTTGCATGGAGTAGAGCAACAGCGTCACTAAACAGTAGACATCTGCATATGCACTTTTTTAGTTCTTGTTTGACACTCGTTACCCCTTTTAAGCTCCACCTGTCTTCACGAGTCCCCTTTGACATTAACTTAGGTATCTGAGAATGTGGACTAAAGCCGCATGGTTGGAGGCCGAGCGTGAGGAAGAAGGAACCGTTCCCTCATGCGGGGTTGATCAACAGAAACGGCTGATCTTCTGGCCACCAGGAAACGATGTGGCAAGAAAAATAGAAGGACAGCAACGAATGACCAGTGGATGAAATTTCCGGTGATCAAATGCAAGTTCACATCAGGTATATCTTTGACCACTATATAAGTATTTAAAAAGAGGTAATTGGGGAGACTGGGGCTTGTTGTGAGACAGGTAAGGTGTAACCGATAAAACTATCAAATCAAATCATTTCGCAAGGTAGCAGTATATTCATCAATAGTTGTAAGCGTGCACACGGGGGCAATCCAGATCATTTATGCACATTTGTTATTCAGATAATAAAAAGGAGTGCGATCGATATGATTTCACAACCACATCCGAGGTAAGTGACTTGAGGGAGGAGCCTAGCAAGAGGAAGACAAAGAAAAAGCTAATTAAGGATTGTGCAACTGGTGTGTTTATAATGTATAGCAGCACTTAATAGTAATACTATAATGTAAATATAAAACTGGTTGTTAATTCATAAAATTTCCATGAAGATATATTTGTATTTTATTAACTAAATAACACTAATTTAGGGGATCTATTTTTTCTGTGAAGCAAACACATTTTGCATGTACAAACACAATGTGTAATTTAAATATTAGGATTTGAACATGGATAGACGAACATATGGATAATCTTAGTTTGCCATTTCAGATTCTCTCCTTAACGAATCTGGTCCCGACCAAGAGACTAGTCTGAAGAATAGGAGCCAAAGTTGTAGTAAGTACATGTAAATGTATATTTGTTGTTTGATTATATTTATGCCCATAAGGTTTATGATTGTTCGTTTGTATTATTTTTCTTGTTTCAATTATGATTCCTATTCATTCAGATCATTTGTATAATTAATTAATTTATTCATTATTTCAAACACTATCATGTTTAAAACATAATGCATTTTACCAACTATACAAATGATCTGAAGGAATACTAACACCGTCATGCTTAAAACACAATGCATTTTACCAACTATACAAATGATCTGAATGAATACTAACACTATCATGCTTAAAACACAATGCATTTTACCAGCTATACAAATGATCTGAAGGAATACTAACACTGTCATGCTTAAAACACAATGCATTTTACCAACTATACAAATGATCTGAATGAATACTAACACTATCATGCTTAAAACACAATGCATTTTACCAACTATACAAATGATCTGAATGAATACTAACACTATCATGTTTAAAACACAACGCATCTTATTTCCCAATTGTCACACAATGCATAATATCTAACTACAGAAAATATATGGAGATTCTATGTCTTTGTAATATGCATTGGTCAGTGCAAAAAAATTAAGTTTTTTGTTGCGTGGTTGCAATATTTGTCTAGATTCAATATTGATACCTTTGATACCTTTCATGGAGGTTATTATCTGCACACCAGCCAACCATTCTCTGAACCTCAGAGAGAGGGAGTGAGACATATGGAGACAGAGAGCGTTTGTTTGTTAATACAGACAAATACAGGTTTTTCGCAATATTTAATATAGCCGCGGCTCGCACTACTTGCCAACAACCTACTTCTAACATTTTACTAGGATAATTAAAATAATGTAATCGCGCAAAAGCAAGTGTTGCAGCATAGGCCAATAGTTCATTGAGCGTTTCAGTTCGGATCACGTGAAATGCGTATTGAACGATGACGTGGGAACGTTGCAACACCGTTTGTTACACACGATATAACAACAATGCTATCACATCGAAGTGACACCCGTGTGCGGGAGCGTTGGATGATTGATCAAAGACGAATGACTGTTTGTTGTACTGTTTACATCATCTCCACGTGTGCCATAAATCGAAGCCAGCAAAGGTATCACATCTAAGCGACCTCGACATCTGTCCTGGTCGGGGTCGTGCATCAGTGCTTCACGCAATCTTCGCCAGAATTCATCACGTTCACCCTCGTCTTCCAGGCTGCCCCACGTGAGCGTAATAGAGGGGGAGTCTGGTCGCAGCAGCTGCCGCAGACGATGGGGATAGTACGTAGCTTGGATGTCGTCGAATAAGACAAAGATGTACTTGGTTAGCGGTTTGTGGTTGTTGAGCGCCATCTCCAGGTAGTACATGCAGTCGCTGTCGTTGATGAACTCTCGCGTCGAACACACGACCACCTTGTCGCTGCTTTCGAAGCCGCGCACGAAGTTGTGCATTTTCGTGACTCCGCCGACGTCGTCGCGATCGCCAACGTAGAGACGCAATCCCCACTCGTCCTCGGCGTGTTTCATCAGTTGCCTGGAAACCCAGCGAAAGATTCTAGCGACGCCGCCCTGTTGGTCGACAGGGTTGGCGGCGTGTTGAAAGTAGAGAACCATGGCGTCATAGTCTCTCTCGCGTGCCCTGGAAGATAACATCCCTCCTTGCATCCAGCACAGAACCAGGTGATACTTGATGTACCAGCGATGATAGCGCACCAGAAACAAGAATAAAATTATAATAGTTACACCGACGACGACTGGCATGACAACAGGGAGGATACTGTCTTCACACCCAGATTCAAGTTCTTCCAGCACTACGTGTCTCAGAGGGGTGTCGTCGCGGTGTCTGTACACGCACGTCAGTCGGTCACGTTCCGTTAGTCGTACGCGTGTCACACGCGTCCAACGCAAGAACGATACCGACTCGCAGTTACACGTGAACATCTGCCTTTGCACGTTTAGTTCGATCAAATGCACACGAAAATGCTGGTCCAACATCGCAGTGAACGTGTCGCTTAGATGCACCAGACGATTTCCGCTCACGTCGATATACTCCAACACTTCCATGTTGCGTATATTGATTTCAATTTCGGTTAGTTCGTTATTCGAGAGATCTAATCTTCTCAGACGTGTACAACGCTCGAACGCTTGTGTGTTGATCTGACGAAGTTTATTATTTGACAAGTTGATATCCTCCAGCCAGCTCAGGTAGGAAAATGT
The DNA here is from genome assembly GCA_963662155.1 of Lamellibrachia columna. NCBI lineage: Eukaryota > Metazoa > Annelida > Polychaeta > Sabellida > Siboglinidae > Lamellibrachia > Lamellibrachia columna. Next base: position 25,946,502 of record OY759270.1, on the reverse strand, counting down.
TTTCTGGAAATTTGACCCAGAAACATCGAGTGCATTATGGGATAGATTCAGGAAATGTAGTTATATAACCACACCAGTGGTTACTTAGATGTTATGGCAAACTCGTGAGGCATTTTTTGGGCAGAACTTTTTTAGCCTTTTTAAAAGATTCTTTAAAAAGATCAGACATATGTACACTTTGTAATAAAAAACAAACAACTGGAGCGAAGGCGGGTAGACACGATAGCAGCTGCTTGAATAGAAGTATCATGCGCAGTCATCCATGACAGTTTCTGCGCTATAAACTGTCGAGGATCATATATGAAGGTTCCAGATTCAGATTCCAGGACAATGAAAAGTAGTGTTGACCTTTGTGCTTTTCTGGGTTTTTTATATCTTTAAAATTAATAATCAACTCCCGCATGACTGCCACCTTGTAAATGCGTCAAATGTAACACTGTGGTTACACGCACGCACGCACACACACACACACACACACACACACACACACACACACACACACACACACACACACACACACACACACACACACACACACACACACACACACACACACACACACACACACACACCCGGCCGAATACGCCTGTCTACCTCGACTCGAGGTGCTCGACTTTAGCAAGGAAACAGTGGAACTCGCGAATTTTACGGCCGCCATGTTCGACGGTATACGAGATTGTAACGTCACGACATTGTCTTTCCGCAACATGAATGGTTTGTTAGAAATCGAGGGGGACGCCTTTTCAAACATGCCAAACACACGATCTTTGATCTTTGCCTGCAACGACCGCATGTCGTTCATGAAGACGGTGGCGGCCCTGGCGGTGACGACCAACACTAGCGTTGACACCGTAGTGTTGGACAGTGCGAGGGGCGACGCGATGGCCATGTTTTACGAATTTACCTTCTGCACGCCGTTCTGGCGACGCGTGCGTAGATTCAGTGCCAGAGACACGAGACTTGGTGGGTTTACATTCCACCAAGTCGGCTGCTTGTCGCAACTGCGTCAAATCAACTTTGACTACAACTCCCCAATATACCTTAGTCATAATGGTCCCAACTTGACTGCCGTCTTTCCAAGACTAAACATACTCAACTTGAATCATCGCACAACCACAAATGATTATTTCAGAGCAAAGTGTTTCTTGGAGGACTTTAGCTTTGATGCTGACCAATACTTCCAAACAAATCCATTGTTGTCGACAGTAAAAACAAGCGAGTCTATCTATGAAACAAAACCTTGCAACAAATATGTTTCAATTTTGTACCTTCCACTTACACTGGACTTCCTCTCCATTAGTGATATGGGACTTCCACAGCCATTCTGCAATAACAAAGTCGTGTGTTATCGTACCGATAACCTCCGCCACGTGAATGTCTCCCATAATAGAATGCTAAAGGTATTCTGCAAGGGGTATCGCATTATCGGTCTGAATCGTTTAGAGACAGTAGATATAAGTTTCTGCGGACTAGAAATTATTCCAGACTACTTCTTTCGTAATTTCAAGAACCTACGTTTCCTGAATCTATCCCATAATGCACTCGATGTTTCTGGGTCAAATTTCCAGAAAACATTTTCCTACCTGAGCTGGCTGGAGGATATCAACTTGTCAAATAATAAACTTCGTCAGATCAACACACAAGCGTTCGAGCGTTGTACACGTCTGAGAAGATTAGATCTCTCGAATAACGAACTAACCGAAATTGAAATCAATATACGCAACATGGAAGTGTTGGAGTATATCGACGTGAGCGGAAATCGTCTGGTGCATCTAAGCGACACGTTCACTGCGATGTTGGACCAGCATTTTCGTGTGCATTTGATCGAACTAAACGTGCAAAGGCAGATGTTCACGTGTAACTGCGAGTCGGTATCGTTCTTGCGTTGGACGCGTGTGACACGCGTACGACTAACGGAACGTGACCGACTGACGTGCGTGTACAGACACCGCGACGACACCCCTCTGAGACACGTAGTGCTGGAAGAACTTGAATCTGGGTGTGAAGACAGTATCCTCCCTGTTGTCATGCCAGTCGTCGTCGGTGTAACTATTATAATTTTATTCTTGTTTCTGGTGCGCTATCATCGCTGGTACATCAAGTATCACCTGGTTCTGTGCTGGATGCGAGGAGGGATGTTATCTTCCAGGGCACGCGAGAGAGACTATGACGCCATGGTTCTCTACTTTCAACACGCCGCCAACCCTGTCGACCAACAGGGCGGCGTCGCTAGAATCTTTCGCTGGGTTTCCAGGCAACTGATGAAACACGCCGAGGACGAGTGGGGATTGCGTCTCTACGTTGGCGATCGCGACGACGTCGGCGGAGTCACGAAAATGCACAACTTCGTGCGCGGCTTCGAAAGCAGCGACAAGGTGGTCGTGTGTTCGACGCGAGAGTTCATCAACGACAGCGACTGCATGTACTACCTGGAGATGGCGCTCAACAACCACAAACCGCTAACCAAGTACATCTTTGTCTTATTCGACGACATCCAAGCTACGTACTATCCCCATCGTCTGCGGCAGCTGCTGCGACCAGACTCCCCCTCTATTACGCTCACGTGGGGCAGCCTGGAAGACGAGGGTGAACGTGATGAATTCTGGCGAAGATTGCGTGAAGCACTGATGCACGACCCCGACCAGGACAGATGTCGAGGTCGCTTAGATGTGATACCTTTGCTGGCTTCGATTTATGGCACACGTGGAGATGATGTAAACAGTACAACAAACAGTCATTCGTCTTTGATCAATCATCCAACGCTCCCGCACACGGGTGTCACTTCGATGTGATAGCATTGTTGTTATATCGTGTGTAACAAACGGTGTTGCAACGTTCCCACGTCATCGTTCAATACGCATTTCACGTGATCCGAACTGAAACGCTCAATGAACTATTGGCCTATGCTGCAACACTTGCTTTTGCGCGATTACATTATTTTAATTATCCTAGTAAAATGTTAGAAGTAGGTTGTTGGCAAGTAGTGCGAGCCGCGGCTATATTAAATATTGCGAAAAACCTGTATTTGTCTGTATTAACAAACAAACGCTCTCTGTCTCCATATGTCTCACTCCCTCTCTCTGAGGTTCAGAGAATGGTTGGCTGGTGTGCAGATAATAACCTCCATGAAAGGTATCAAAGGTATCAATATTGAATCTAGACAAATATTGCAACCACGCAACAAAAAACTTAATTTTTTTGCACTGACCAATGCATATTACAAAGACATAGAATCTCCATATATTTTCTGTAGTTAGATATTATGCATTGTGTGACAATTGGGAAATAAGATGCGTTGTGTTTTAAACATGATAGTGTTAGTATTCATTCAGATCATTTGTATAGTTGGTAAAATGCATTGTGTTTTAAGCATGATAGTGTTAGTATTCATTCAGATCATTTGTATAGTTGGTAAAATGCATTGTGTTTTAAGCATGACAGTGTTAGTATTCCTTCAGATCATTTGTATAGCTGGTAAAATGCATTGTGTTTTAAGCATGATAGTGTTAGTATTCATTCAGATCATTTGTATAGTTGGTAAAATGCATTGTGTTTTAAGCATGACGGTGTTAGTATTCCTTCAGATCATTTGTATAGTTGGTAAAATGCATTATGTTTTAAACATGATAGTGTTTGAAATAATGAATAAATTAATTAATTATACAAATGATCTGAATGAATAGGAATCATAATTGAAACAAGAAAAATAATACAAACGAACAATCATAAACCTTATGGGCATAAATATAATCAAACAACAAATATACATTTACATGTACTTACTACAACTTTGGCTCCTATTCTTCAGACTAGTCTCTTGGTCGGGACCAGATTCGTTAAGGAGAGAATCTGAAATGGCAAACTAAGATTATCCATATGTTCGTCTATCCATGTTCAAATCCTAATATTTAAATTACACATTGTGTTTGTACATGCAAAATGTGTTTGCTTCACAGAAAAAATAGATCCCCTAAATTAGTGTTATTTAGTTAATAAAATACAAATATATCTTCATGGAAATTTTATGAATTAACAACCAGTTTTATATTTACATTATAGTATTACTATTAAGTGCTTTCTTCTAAAAGAAAAGGTTAAACATAATGGCATAATAATATGAGTTGGATATGTCTACAAGAAATCAGCATATCGATGTACCTCGGCCTAAAAATGCTATTCTATTTGATAGAAATCAAAGATCATTTTGTTGTTTTGCATATATGTGACTCTTTGACTTTGATGTGTCTGGCATATAAGCCCGGGCTTTTACATTTATTCTCCATTATAACAGTAGGGATCATGCCTCAGTTAGACTTCCTGCAAGTGAACCGCTGATGGAATGTTTCGATAAAGGCAGTAAGCAACATGTACCTGTTTTTCATTATTATGTTCACGTTGCAAATAATAATTTGCAAGTTACTGCAACGATAATAAAATAATGTCAAAAGAACTTAGTGCAACGATAAAGCAAATAGGACTACACCGCAACCTTAAACTATAACTAACTAAAATACTCGTGGCTGATCGAATCTCACATCGGGCAAAGATGTGTTGCTCTATTATAGTATACTGATTTTTAAATATACAAGTTTTAGATTCGAAAACAATATGATCTATGTTGTCAAATATACATGCTGTGTGATACGGGAATAACGCAGCACATAATTTTATTTCCTAGCTGTCTCATTGCTCTCTATCATGAAATCTAAGTTCTAACAAGAACATGACAGGCGGGACGTACCATTTTTTTTACATACCCACATCGCGCGGCCGCATAATGCACGATCTCGCTGTCAGCCCGCTGACCGCATGAAATAGCCCCGCCCGCTGTTGTCCGCTGTCCGCAGGTTGCCGATCCTTGACTACAGCTTATCAGTGGCATATTTAGGGGGAAGCCATTGGACCGGATCGGATTTTATTGCGACATCTAGCATTGGTCCAAAAGACTTTCCTTATATAGACATGACCCATCCACTGCGCACGGCCCGTTCATTCAACCGGCTGCTATCGCTCAGACAGCTACAAGAAACCCTTTCATGCGTGCCGCGATGTCAGTGATCTCTAACACTAGGTGGTGCCGAACGTAGACATATCGCTTAGTTCGAACGTGTGCTACTGAGACTATCGTACGTCGATGCAGTAAGAAGCGGACAGAACAGTCACGAATCTCGCGCAGTAAGTACGTCAACGGTCAAGCGTCATTGTGTCCGTTACACAGATATCATGTCATTTAGATCTCAGTCCTACTAGGAAATTGTGCTGTATGTTTATTCGTGTGTCCTTCTCCACAGTCAGTGAGTCCATGACAGGTTTCTTCCATTCCCTGCGTGGGATCTTTTACTTCCCTTGGCATAGACACCAGATAGAAGGGACCAACGGCTTTTACTGTTTCTTCCGAAAGATATCAATAATTGCCCAGACTTGGAAACGGCGGTGGTGGAATCGATCCACAGGTGTGTGCTCTAGCCACTAGACCACCGCTCCCCACTGTGGTGGTTATATAAATGAGGTCGTCTCATAACCCTCTAAACAGCTCGTTGACCTCGTTACAATATCAACAGTTTTTTACAAGTAAATGGTGTAAAGGGTTGAACAGGTTACACACAATTGAATTAACTCGTATATCTGATATCGAGATTGTAGACCATACAATTGTGGCATACATAATAGCAGGTTAGTAGTAGGGATTAGGGGCTGAAGGAGTCAGACCACAGTTGAAAATTGCATTGGTGGCCATGTTAACGTTTTGTTAGATTATAAGAAAACGTGACCACTAAAAATTCTGAAACTTTTTCACAGCATCTGCCATCATCTCATTGACATGCTGACCAAGTTTTATCAAAATCACATACCTCCAGCTCTTTTAAAACGCCCCGACGTGCGATGCCCATCAATTTTGACAAAAATAGCCTTGTATTCATGCGCCCACGTGGCCCATAGCAGAACAATTCCCATAAATCCCTCCGCCTTTTAAACTCTCAAAAAAATGCACCATTTCATAGCCAATAGCTTCTACAAACAAACCTGTGAATATGCCTGCTCAATTGCACTTATGTCACATCATATGAATTCTTTAAATTCACATATCGCAATTTAATACGCCCTACATTCGTGTGAAACAATAAACAGGAAGGTCAACTGTGGTCTTACCCCAAATAGGGAATTTGTTTGTTTCAGAAAGTGTCAAATTTTATATCAAGTTGCGGCACAGTGTATATGTAGACACATTATGGAACACTCCTACTTGTCAAGTCATTATTATTTGTTTGACAGCCAAGTCTAAACAATGCTTTGTCCGTATTATTAGCTGAAAACCAGTCACATAATTTAATTATAGGTCGATTTTGACACTTGATAAATCATAGATCATGTACACTAGATTTACATAGCACTGCGAACCAATGAAGCCTGCTTACTGCCCCTTTGAATATACTAATGAGTTTATTTTTAATTTATTATTCATATAATTGCTTGATTTTAAACCAAACGTGGCATAACTTTGTAAGAAAATTGGAAATTTTTCACATTTAACAGGATTTAGGGTAAATTCAAATGATTCAGGTTTGTCCAATTTTATTGTTTATGTGACTGCTTTCATACTTCTAGTTGATAAGATACAAGGCGAACGGCTTGATTTCGATACGCCACCATAAAAGGGTATCACATGACCAGATGCCAGTCGCGGCCAGATTTGAAATTGCTGATCTACGCAGTGCTTCCAGTGGGTGTGACACAACCAAAATACAACTATTCTGTCCAAATTTGTTACACAATGTTGCTAACGCACTGGGCCACAAGACAAATATCACCAATGATCACTCTAGTCCAAAATGGTTACCTGTTCCGTCACATACTTATGTCATACCCCCTCATTTTCGCAAACTTTCCATTTTGGCATCCGATCTGTATCATGATGTTCGTGATTGCTACTGCTGTCTGCCTTTTCCAAGCAAACTGTTCACTTTTCCTATCAACCTGTGCCTATGGGAATGATTATATCTTATGTTAACCACTTCAGAGTTAGGGTTAGCTAGGGATGGGGTTAGCTAGAGATGGGGTTAGCCAGGCATGTGGTTAGCTAAAGATGGGGTTAGCTACGGTTAGGGTTGCAAAGTACTGCACACAACATGAAATTGGTATTGATATGTGGTGAGCAGACATTTTGGAAAGGCAACAGTTATTGTTGATATTAAAAATTGCTTATTGTACACTTTTAGCTTACTACAAGTTCTATAATGCTATTTTAGCATATGAAAAATAAACAAATTGTATTTATTAGCAATGAAATATCATATTAAACATCAACTTGCGCAATATATCAGCTCGTGCACATCAAACGTTATAGTACAAAACTGAAATGTACATTTATTTGACATGTTTTATATTTAGTAGATCGGTTATAAGACACCTCCTAAGGGAGACTGTTAAACAGTTTAAATAGTAGCGGCGTTTAACCAGTAATGATCTTGTTCACTAGATGGAATCTATAACATACATATAATAATATAATATTATCCAGTCTGACACCGACAATTGTCTAAGTTAAACACACACAACATGGGACAGGTTAGCAACCGTTTTTATTTATTTATTTATTTTCCAAAATATGAGCCCTAGTTATATTATCATAATTGCAAATTATAAAAATTATAAGAATTTTTTTATAACAAACTAATAATTTCATCCAAATTACGTGTAATATCCACAATTAAGCTAATAACAACGACCGAAACATAAGCATATCAACATTTTATAACCGTGTTTGTGACCCCGACTTCCGTCTATTTGGAGTCAGACCACAGTTGAAAATTGCATTGGTGGCCATGTTAACGTTTTGTTAGATTATAAGAAAACATGACCACTAAAAATTCTTTTAAAAGCTCTTTTAAAACGCCCCGACGTGCGATGCCCATCAATTTTGACAAAAATAGCCTTGTATTCATGCGCCCACGTGGCCCATAGCAGAACAATTCCCATAAATCCCTCCGCCTTTTAAACTCTCAAAAAAATGCACCATTTCACAGCCAATAGCTTCTACAAACAAACCTGTGAATATGCCTGCTCAATTGCACTTATGTCACATCATATGAATTCTTTAAATTCACATATCGCAATTTAATACGCCCTACATTCGTGTGAAACAATAAACAGGAAGGTCAACTGTGGTCTTACCCCTGAAGGATTAATGCCGGAGACCATGTGTATTAACGACTTCCGGTTGCGCACGCAGCACACCAGAGCGCCCCCTAGCGACAGTAGGAGCGCCTCCTGGCGAATTCCGGAGACCATGTGCATGAACGACTTCCGGTTGCGCGCGCAGCACACCAGAGCGCCCCCTAGCGGCTGTAGGAGTGCCAAAAAAAATAAAATTAAAATAAATATATATATATATATATATATATATATATAATTATATACATACATATTCAATAAGCAACCGTGGTGGTTACTAAAAATAGACATAGGGAAAAACCCACATATCGCTGACGTGGCGTTTAATTTTAATAAATTTTTTAATTTAATTTTAAATTTAATTTTAAATTTAATTTTAAATATAATTTTAAATATAATTTTAAATATAATTTTAAATATAATTTTAAATATAATTTTATATTTAATTTTAAATTTAATTTTAAATTTAATTTTAAATTTAATTTTAATTTCTATTTCAAATTCAAATTTAATTTTTATTTTTATTTCAAATTACAATTTTTATTTTAAATTCAATGAAACCCAGGGGAAAAACCCACATATCGCTATCGTGGCGGTTATGGAGGGAAAACCCATATATCGCTGACGTGGCGGTTATTGAGGGAAAACCCGGGGGGGACCCACATATCGCTGACGTGGCGGTTATTGAGTACGGCATCAATGAATGAGAGAGCTAATCAATCAGCCATATGTATTGACGAAAGCGTTCATCGGTATGCCGTTACATCGAAGCGCCAAATACGCTATGCAGTATTGTCCGCACACGTTAGATAGAGGACTCTGAACTCTCTTGGCAGTGTGAGTCCACTCGGAACAATGTTCGTTCAGGAACACGGGAAATGCGCCGTGTAGCGGCGGTAGTCCGTACGAGCAGAAGTATTCACCGCGTATTCCGTAATATGGCACCAAACAGCTGACTAGTGGATTTTGGTACTCGGGAAATGCGCGTTTTAAAAGTGATCATATTAGCGCTGTAGTTAAAGCGTTGGCTCGCCCACTGGATGTATGCAAGTCTGAACAAGTTCTTTTTGTCGTGTCTCTAAGAAGAGTAGACCACGTGACGTCCTGCCTGTCTAATAAAGACAGCGGGTATGCATCGACGAGTTGACCTGTATTCGTACATCTAACATATTTAGGACATTGGTTATCGTATGAAACATACATAGCACGAGTAATGAGAAAGAGTAACGATTTGTCTAAGAAAATACCGCTTTTATATGTATTTTGTCACACTTAGTTACGTATGTAATGCTTTTAAGCTAAGTGATTACCACATTGATCTGCATGTTAACACGTTTAAGCTAAGTAAATATCGCTTTTATTTGTATGTTAACGCTTTTAGCATATTAAGTATCACTTTTAACTGCATGTTAACGCTATTTAGCTAAACATGTACTATATTTAGCTCTATGTAAACTTTTTTTAGCAAGGTAATTACCACATTTAGCTGTACGTTAACGCTTTTAAGTTAAGTAATTACCACATATGTTAAAACTGTTTAGCTAATAAATGACCACATTTAGCTGTAAATTAGCGCTTTTTAACTAAATATTTTTTACCACATTTACTTGTATGTTAACGCTTTTAAGCTAAGTAATTACCGCATTTAGCTGTGTGTTAACCCTATTTAGCTAAGGAATTACCATATTGAAATAGAAATAGAAATTAAATTTAAATTTAAAATTAAATTTAAAATTAAATTTAAAATTAAATTTAAAATTAAATTTAAAATTAAATTTAAAATTAAATATAAAATTAAATTTAAAATTAAATTTAAAATTAAATTTAAAATTAAATTTAAAATTAAATTTAAAATTAAATTTAAAATTAAATTTAGAATTAAATTTAAAATTAAATTTAAAATTAAATTTAAAATTAAATTAAAATTAAACGCCACGTCAGCGATATGTGGGTTTTTCCCAATGTATATTTTTAGTAACCACCACGGTTGCTTATTGAATATGTATGTATATAATTATATATATATATTTATTTTAATTTATTTTTTTTGGCACTCCTACAGCCGCTAGGGGGCGCTCTGGTGTGCTGCGCGCGCAACCGGAAGTCGTTCATGCACATGGTCTCCGGATTTCGCCAGGAGGCGCTCCTACTGTCGCTAGGGGGCGCTCTGGTGTGCTGCGTGCGCAACCGGAAGTCGTTAATACACATGGTCTCCGGCATTAATCCTTCAGCCCCTAATCCCTACTACTCAGGTTTTTAAAGCCTTTCACACGGGCAATTTGCACGTGTGAAAACACGATGGGCCACTGGAACTCACGATGGGCCACTGGGACTCACGATCCGCCACTGCTATTCAAAGATCGCGAAGTTCTTGCATAAGTTACCGTACATGAACTATCAATGAATGTAACTGGAGAAATGTCAGGGAAACAAAGTGAAATTAACTGTAACAAGAAATTAAAATTAATAACCCGTAATAACAATACACAATTACGACGTTATGCCATTGGGATAGCCGGTACTTGGTAGGATTGCCCCGGTCTTTGCATTTGGGTCACACGCTCCTGGTATAAATTTCCTTCAACCTCGAGTGCACTGATTGATCAATTGAAGCGTTAATATTTATTTCAAAGGATACGCGTGCGTGCGTGCGTGCGTGCGTGCGTGCGTGCGTGCGTGCGTGCGTGCGTGCAGCCACAGTGTTGTATTACATGTGACACATTTATATAGTGGCAGTGTTGCGGGAGTTGATCATTAGCTGTTGATTAATTAAACAATTGGCCGATCATGCAATTAAGGTAAAAATGACATATTTTCCAATGATGGTTTACATTCACACAAAGGGCGGTGGTAGTAACTTGTTTCGACTTATATGTTGTGTTGGTAGAACTATTGCATAACCCACAGACCGATTTCGAATCAAATCAAAATCATTTTAAAGACAAAACCCCCAGAAAAACCCAAAGGTTCTTATGTCAACGTTATTTATTGTAGTCCTAGAATGTGGAAACTTCACCTATGATCCCTCGATAGTTTAGTGCGCGCAGCAACTGTCGTGGATGACTGCGCACGGCCCTTCTATTCAAGCGCTGCTATCGTGTCTACCCGCCGTCTCTCCGTTTGGTTGTTTTTAATAACAACTGTAAAGTCTCCTTTATGGGGGCAACACACAACTACTCGGGTTCTCTCTGTCACACACGCAACACGCACGGACACACGAATTGTGTACGCAGGTAAACATTTGATGCTAATGAGTCATGGTTTTATGTTCACTCTAAATAACATATGAGTTGTGTAACTACGCGGTCATGTAAGTTTAGTTTCCCCACTGCTGTCGTAAACGTTATCAAAATAGGTGATCAAGTTGCCAGAAGCAATGAATGGGGTGTAGAATATCAACCATTCATGTGACAGCGACGGCAGCGCCGGTGTCAGATGGTTGTTCGACCTGTAGTAAAACGACCCTGTCTCGCTTTAGCGGTGTGGAAGATTACACGAACAACGGCACCCACTGTAGTCTTTGCGTCCGCACGAGGCAACACTATCAACACTGTCCCGGGGATTTCTGTAGAAGCCGTGGTTGACAAATTTGACAGATACGCTCGCAATTGTTCTGGGTCATATGGTCCTGGTATAAATATCCTTCAACCTTGATGCACTGACTGATCTACTGAAGCGATAACAATTAATTCAAAGGATATACGCGCTTGCGTGCGTGCGTGCGTGCGTGCGTGCGTGCGTGCGTGCGTGCGTGCGTGCGTGCGTGCGTGCGTGCGTGCAGCCACAGTGTTGTATTACATGTGACACATTTACATGGTGGCAGTCTTTCGGGAGTTGGCCAATTGGCCAATCGTGCAATTAATGTAAAAATTGCATATTTTCCAATAATGGTTTACATTCACACAAAGGGTAGTCGCACTTGTTTCCATATATATGTTGTGTTGGTACAACTATTGCATAACCCACAGAACGATTTCTAAGAAGTGAGAAAATAAAATCAAGATAATTTTAAAGACATTAACCCCCAGAAAAACCCAAAAGTACTTATGTCATCATTATTTGTTGTTGTCTTGGAATCTAGAAACCTTCACCAATGATCCCTCGACAGCATAATGCGCGCAGCAACTATCGTGGATGACTGTGCACGGCCCTTCTATTCAAGCAATTGATCTCGTGTCTGCCCGCCGTCTCTCCAGTTGTTTGTTTTTATAACAACGTATGTGTGACTCTTTTTTATTAAAAATGTCTCATAAAGTGCCGCCCCAAAAAGTGCATTACGGGTTTGCCGTAGCCACTCTAAATAACCACTGGTGTGGCTATTTAACAACGTAGTTATAACAGTTTCTGCACTAAGACTTTAGCTTAACTTCGATATTTTACTAACTTAATTGTTTCATTCTACAATGTGCTTATATCTCTCTGTCACTCCCTCTCTCCCTCCCCCTCCCTCTCCCCCTCCCTCCTCCCCCCTCCCCCCTCTCTCTCCCTCCCTCCATCTCCCTCTCTCCTCCTTCCCTCTCTCCCTCCCTCCTTCCCCCCTCCCTCTCTCATGCAACACGCACGGGAACACGAATTGTGTATTCATGTATCTTGTTGCTAATAAGTCGTGGTTTTGCGTTACTCTGAATAAGGTATGACGTGTGTAACCACGCGGTTGTGTAAGTGTAGGGTTAACCCACTGCCGTGGTAAGCCTTATCAGAATAGGTGATCAAGTTGCCAGAAGCAAAGAATGGGGGTACAATACCAACCATTCATGTGGTGACGGACGGCAGCGCCGGTGTCAGATGGTAGTTTGACCTGCGTAGTAAAACGATCCTGTCTGTCTTTAGCGGTGACATGGAAGATTACACGAACAGCGGCAACCACTGTAGTCTTTGCGTCCGCATGAGGCAACACGATTAACACTGTCCCGGGGATTTCTATAGAAGCCATGGTTGACACCTTTGACTGATATGCTGGCAGTTTTATGGGTCATATGCTCCTGTTATAGATTTCCTTCAACCTCGAGTGCACTGATTGATCAACTGAAGCGCTAACGTATATGTTCACACGCGCGCGCGTGCGTTAGCCAAATTACTGAGCGAGAGCAAAATTACTGAGTTGGAATAGATAGCGGGTCACGCACGCACGTCGCACGCGTGTCATGCACTATTCGCGCACAACTCCGTTCGCCATTTAGCAGGCAAGATATCAACATTCAAACAAAAACGTACTTTCATGAAAGCACACACAAAAGTGAATTTAATCAACTTTAAAGAAAATGAAGAAAACATTTGATATGTTCATTGAAATAGTATAACTGAGATGCGGTATGTGATCTGTCTACGAAAGTTGAGTCGGGACGTACTATTTATTTTTTTATTTTACATACCCATATTGTGGGAGCGGCCGCATTACGCACATACTCGCTGTCATCCTGCGGGCCGCATGAAATAGCTCCGCGACCGCAGTTGACCTGCGATCCACAGGTTGCCGATCTCTGACTACAGTTTATCAGTGGCGTATTTGGGGGGAGCCATTGGACCATGCACCCCCGCCGCCCCTTGTCTTAATTTGTTACCGTATTTTTTCGTTGCGCCGCTACAAGATAACATGGGTGACTAGGCTTGCCACCCTCGGCGAGATTTTAGATACTACAAGATGTCATGTAGTGAAACAGGAAACGCCATATTTTCCTGCTTCCTGCTACATGTAACTGTGATAGGCTCTTTCTTGCATAACGGGTTTTTATTTCGACATCTAGCATTGTTCCAATAGTCTTTTTCTCACCTAGACATGACTCATTCACTGCGCACGGCCCTTTCATTCAAGCGGCTGCTATTGCACAGGCACCAACAATTAAACCGCGTTTTGCCAGATATTTAGCAGATATCTAGCAATGGGTGGTGCCGAAGGTAGACATATGGCTCAGTTCGAACGTGTGCTAATGAGACTTTCGTACGTGGATGCAGTAAGAAGCGGACAGAACAGTCACGAGTACGTCAACGGACAAGCGTCATTGTGTCCGTTACACAGAGATCATGTCGTTTGGATCTGGATCTGGATAATCACTCAGTCCTACTAGGAAAGTGTACTGAGGGTTTGTTCGAGAATGTCTCTACAGTTAGTGAGTCCATGACAGGTTTTCTCCATTTCCCTGCGTGGAATCTTTTACTTCCCCTGACATGGACACCAGATAGAAGGGACCAACGGCTTTTGGTATCTCTTCCGAAAGACACTGGCAGTTGCCCAAACATCGAAACGGCGGAGGTGGAATCGAACCACCGTCCTGTCGATTGACACGCGAGTGCTCTAGCCACTAGACCACCGCTCCCCACTGTGTTGTGGGGTCGCCTCATAACCCTCTAAGCAGCTTGTTGAGTTCGTTACAATATCGTCAGTTGTTTACAGGCAAATGATGTGAAGGGGTTAACAGGTTACACACAAAACCCTTCATGCCCGTGTGAAATTCAAAAGTAAATAAAAAATATTGTGTTGTGTATATATGCGCCTAATAAAAGTAAAAACATGTTTGCTCGTGGCTGTATGAAATGTTTCTCTGCCCTTGTGAGCTGAATCTTAAAAAAACTTATAGAAAAGGAATAAAATGTACATATATATGTACTACGAGTTCACGATGGGCCACTGCTATTCAAAGATCACGATGTTCTTGCATGTGTTAACGTACATGAACTATCAATGAAGTTAACTGGATAAATGTCAGGAAAAAAATAGAAATTAGCTGTAACAAGAAATTAAGATTAATAAACCGCAATAACAATACATAATTACGACGTTATGCCATTGGGATAGCCGGTACTTTGTAAGATTGCCCCGGTCTTTTCATCTGGGTGACATGCTCCTGGTATAAATTTCCTTCAACCTTGAGTGCATTGATTGATCAATGGAAGCGTTAACGCATATTTCAAAGGATACACACACGTGTGCGTGCTTGCGTGCGTGCGTGCGTGTAGCCACAGCGTTGTATTACATGTAACACATTTATATGGTGGCAGTATTGCGGGAGTTGATCATCACCTGTTGATTAACTAAACAATTGACCGATCATGCAATTAAGGTAAAAAATTCATATTTTCCAATGATGGTTTACGTTCACACAAAGGGCGGTGGCAGTAATTGTAACATATATGTTGTGTTGGTACAACTATTGCATAACCCACAGAACGATTTCTGAAAAGTGAGAAAATCAAATCAGGATAATTTTAAAGACATAAAACCCAAAGGTACTTATATCAACATTATTTGTTGTTGTCTTGGAATCTAGAAACCTTCATCTATGTACCCTCGACAGCGTAATGCGCGCCGCAACTGTCGTGGATGACTGCGCACGGCCCTTCTATTCAAGCAGTTTCTGTCGTGTCTGTCCGCCGTCTCTCCAGTTGTTTGTTTTTATAACAACGTATGTGTGACTCTTTTTTTATTTAAAAATGTATCATGAAGTGCCGCCCAAAAAGTGCATTACGGGTTTGGCGTAGCCACTCTAAATAACCACTGGTGTGGCTATTTAACAACGTAGTTATAACAGTTTCTGCACTAAGACTTATCAGACGAGCTACCATAAGCAATGAATGAATAAAGAATCTATAATATTAATATGGTTATGGACATATTAATGGTTAAGATACTGTTTCATCACTCTCAATGTTAGCTTATCGGTGGGGATCTTTTTCTTCGTCGTGTGCCAGATTGGGGCTCAGCACTACTACATACCACCGAGCATGCTACCATGGAGGATGTCGCTTCATCGCTGCACCGATACAATGATCCATCCTGACTATAAAACTACTTATTTTATCGCCCATCCACTCGTGTTCTTTATTATATTTTTTACGGAGAATGTTATTAACGCTTAACTTTGGCTTCTTGGTGTAACTAAGTGAATAATTGCTGTAAGCTTATGAAAATTTGCTCGGAGGAAGTCGCTTGGATTCCATATCACATGTTTCATGTCGATATATGTAAATATGGTTTTGAGATGCAGTGAATTTCAGTGGACACGTTTTTAACACTGGGTTTTAGCCACAGGGACGATATTTGATGTTGTTTAGAATCAGTCTATACTAATTTATATTTATATTAAAAACAATATTTGCCAAGTAAACTACATTTCATAAGGTGTACGTGGATGGTTAAAAGAACATGTTTTTATTATTGTTTTTTTTACATAGTTGTAGTGTATTACACACGTTTTACTATTCCAACGAAAACATGGCAGACTGCTCACAGCCAGGGAGCGGTCGCTCATCGCCTTGCCACAGGGAGCATGCATAAATGCCCATTGAACACCAATACTCTACACTCCTCCCTTCCAAATGTTATGTATCAAGAACATTTAAACAACCTGGTTGAGCTACTCCACATCTACAACATGACAACGCAGTCCCTGGATTCAACGTCCGTTATTTAGTCCATTACTAGCAATGTCATTTTAGTACAGGATTAACCAGCGTCTATGTCCTTAATTAAACTGGACATCGTCTTTCTACTGTCACAAATCCAGCTTCTCTGGAGACTTCCTGATTCTTGTGGACCTTCTCCCGGAATAGTCCACTGCCCTCTGTATCTGCACAGGAATTGCCGGTCTCACGGGATGGTTCTTCTGCTTCGACTGCTGTTCCTGTCGATTCGTCAACCACTGGTACCTCCACTGCACTAGGTACCATGATGATGTCAGAGGCTCTGATTTGGTCAATATGCCTCTGCCATACAGCACCTTCTTCTACCAGCACCGCGTACGATCTGGTACCCCTCTTCTCTTGGATGGTACCAGGTACCCACTTTTGATCATTGCAATAGTTTCTTACCGCTACACTGTCGCTATTTCAAATGCTCTGTGTTGCCCTCTCCTCTCCTCTATTGACGTGGCCTGGTGATTCTCCACAGTCTTTCTGGTGTTGGGTCTTATGACATCTAGTCTTGTTCGCAGTCCTCGCCCCATCAGTGACATTGCCGGGGAATCACCAGTTGTCGCATGTGGAGCGTTTCTTTAGGCAAACAGAAATTGGGCCAGATGTCGTTTTACTGCACCCGAGTCGCCTCTCGCTGATCTCATGGCCTGTTTGAATGTCTGAACGAAGCGTTCCACCTGCCCGTTGGTCGCTGGGTGGTAGGGTGCAGAAAATGTGTGTCTGATGTTGTTTGCTTTTATGAAGTTTCGGAAAACTTCGCTTGTGAATTGACTTCCGTTGTCACTGTGCAAATGTTCTCGTAGACCATACCTTGCAAACACATCTCGTAATAGTTCCACGGATTTCTCTGATGATGCCGAGACTGTCGGTAGTACCTCCGGCCATTTGCTGTGTGCGTCGACCGCTATTAAGAACATCCGTCCCATAAACGGTCCAGCGTAATCTACATGAATACGCTGCCATGGTTTTGCAGGCCATTGCCACGGATGAAGTGGCACGGTAGGAGCTTCAAACTGGACTTTCTGGCATCCTTGACATTTCCTGGCCAGAGACTCTATATCTTTATCTATCCCAGGCCACCAGACATAGCTACGTGCCAGCCCCTTCATTTTCACAACACCGATGTGACCAACGTGTAACTCCTGGAGGATCTGGTCCATGTAGACTTGCTGGTCGCTGCCGTGACAGGTAGGGTTTCCATGTGGTCCATGTAGCATATATCCACCACATCAGGAGATGTCTTCCCCGTTTTCAAGGGTAACTTCGAAAGTCCATCTGCGTTTGTATGTTTCAAAGAGCTTTTATAGACTATGTCATAGTCGTGTGCTGCTAGCTGTAAGGCATACCGTTGCATCCGTGCAGCTGTCATTGCTGGAATACTCTTCCCTGGATGAAAGATAGCTGTGAGGGGTTGGTGATCCGTCACCAGCGTGAATCGTCTTCCAAACAGGTACTGGTTGAACTTCCTAACACCCCACACGAGTCCCAGTGCATCTGTCTATCTGGCTGTAATTTCGTTCAGCCTTGTTTAAAGTTCGCGAGGTGGACGCGATTGGTTTCTCCAATCCATCTGGCATCTTATGACTGAGTACGGCGCTCAAACCATATGCAGATGCGTCGCACGCTACTCTGATCGGCAAGTCCGGATCATAATGAACAAGAACTTGTTCCGATGTGATCAGACTCTTCGTTTCATCAAACGCTTGTTCACACTTCTTCGACCACATCCATTTTTGACCCTTCTCTAGCAACTGGTTTAGGGGATGTAACACACTAGCCAAGTTGGGTAAAAACCTGTGGTAGTAATTCACCAGTCCAAGAAATCCTCTTAAACTACTGACATCTTGAGGGTGTGGTGCCTTTCTGCACTGCCTCTATCTTGGCCTTTGTTTTGTGCAGACCATCGTGATCAATCTCATGGCCACAGTACTCAATCCGTTCCATGAAGAACCGACACTTCTTCGCATTGATCCGCAAGTCCTTCTCTGCCAGCCTCCTTAGGACTGCCTCTAGTTTTCCAGATGTTCAGCATCAGACTTTCCTCTAACAATGATGTCATCTAGCATCACCTCCACGCCAGGGATTCCTTGTAGGGTCTGCTCCATTGCCCTCTGCCATATCGAGGGTGCTCCCGAACGGCAGCCTATTATACTTAAACAGGCCCTTGTGTTTGCTGATTGTGAGGTATTTATTTGAGTCCTCCTCTACCTCCATCTGCAGATAAGCATTCTTCAGGTCAATTTTGCTAAATCTGTTGCCTCCGGCCATCTTGGCGAAAATATCTTCGATACGTTGTAACGGATATTTATCTTCCCGGAGCACTGGGTTGATTGTCACTTTATAGTCCCCACAGAGACGTACATCCTTTGTTTCTCGCTTTCCCACCGGTACCACTCCGGATGCCCACTGGCTATACTCGACAGGGGATATGATTCCCTCTTTCTGGAGCCTTTCTAGCTCTTTCTCAGAGTACGGTTTGATCGCATATGGCACGATTCGTGGCTTGCAGAACTTCGGTTGAACACCTTCCTCCACGGTGAGCTTTGCTTTCACACCTTTTAATGTCCCTAAGCTTTCCATGCTTACCAACTTGTACTTGGCCAGCAGCCGCTGAACTTGCTTGTTGGCATCCTTCAGGGAAATATCTAGTCCCGTTATATGACTTCAGGGAGTGGATCTCTCCCCAATCGAGCTTGATCTCCCAAAACCAATCACGACCGAACAGCACTTGTCGACCGCCTTTGATAACGTATAATTCCAGCTTCACCTTCTGCTTCTTGTGCTTGACCTGGACACGAAGCTTTCCTTCGGGGACAACCAACTCCCCATGTAGGTTCGGAGAGTTACTGATGTAGGCTGGAGTTCATGCTTCTGGAACATTTCCTTGTACACATGGTGTGGGATTACTGAATATGCCGACCCAGTATCGACCTCCATTTTAAGCGGTTGCCCGGCTACCCGCAGTGTCGTCCAAATCATGTCTGTTCTTTAGTTTTGTTAACTGGTGAACCGCATCTAGGGTGTGTAACCCATCGCTCCACTCGTTGTCATCACTACCATTGCTACTGACACACGGCCCTGATGTAGCCCGGCTTCCCACATCCGTGGCAGATTTCGTCTCTGAAGCGACAATCGTCCGACCTGTGCCCGCGGCCATTACATCTGTAGCATATGTAATTTCTTCTCGGTTCTCTGTCTCTCTCTCTCTCTCTCTCTCTCTCTCTCTCTCTCTTTTCTGACGTGGCTGCTGTTGGGAATGCAGCTTGTGGACAGATGCACTAGCCTCTCCGTGTCTATGTTGTAGTTCGTTGGTGTCACGACTAGCTGTTTCGTCTATCTGCGCTGTTTCGATAGCAGTTTCCAGACTTAGGGTTTTGACTTTTACCAGCTTCTTCTGTGTTGATTCCGATCGTAGACCCAACACAAACTGGTCTCTCAGGGCTGTATTTAGGTTGTCTGCATAACCACAATGCAGCGACAGTCGCCGCAGCTCTGCCACGAACAAGGCGACACTTTCACCCTCGTGTTGATTTCGGCGGCCAAAACGGAAACGCTCCCCCATTTCAGTGGTTTGGGGGTCTAGATGATCCCCAAGTGTTTTTGCTAAGTCCGCAAATGGCTTAGTTGACGGTTTTGTAGGAGCCATCAATGTTTTCAGTAGTCCATAGGTGTCGCTCCATATCACACTTATTAATAGAGCCGCCTTTTTTCGCTCATCTGTGTCGTTCACATAGAAATACGACTCCAGCCTCTCAACGTAGGCCGCCCATGCTTCTTTAGAATGATCAAACTCACCCAAACTGCCAACTGGCGCTGCCATAATGTTTTTTTTTAATTTATGGTCTTGTCCCAATCTCGTCGCCACTGTATTGTATTACACACGTTTTACTATTCCAACGAAAACATGGCAGACTGCTCACAGCCAGGGAGCGGTCGCTCATCGCCTTGCCACAGGGAGCATGCATAAATGCCCATTGAACACCAATACTCTACAATAGTGGTGATTCGAAAAGTACCCATGGTTTTAACGTTTTTTAACGTTTAGCTGTTACTCAAGTTTGATAAGATTTAACTTTCTTTCTGGAGGAAATAAAGACTCCACATATGTGTGTGTGCTCGTGCTTGCTTGCGTGCGTGCGTGCGTGCGTGCGTGCGTGCGTGCGTGCGTGGTTGAATCTCACGAACCGTAGGCTCACGGTGTTCGACCATCCTTTTTATGGAGAAAGGTGTTAAGAGGCTATCCCTGTAGTTGTACATGTAGAACGGATCGAGCGCTTTCAGTCAATGTATAATATTCCATGAGGGCACGGACCACAGTCACTTTTCCCATAGACGACCATTATAACGTTCTTGCGCCTACATTGAAAATTTATCCTACAATTTTTTATATAACAATGTTTAAGGACTGGTGTGAAAACATGACATTTATTTTTGACAAAGTAATTAATTTCATTTGACTTAAATATTAAAATACATCTCGCCATGTCGCTCTCTATTAGTGACTACGCAATTAGTAAATGCTTTCACTAATAATTCATTGCAGGCCAGCCCATGTCTGCAAAGTGAATATTTTTTCATTTCCATATTCCCATAGCTATTATGGTGAAAGAAATACTGTCACTTTCTTGTGGCTTCTATCGTGATTTGTGGATCACAAAAGGAAGTTTATATTGCGATTGTGTGAAGTGAGAACAGTAAGGGGAAGAAGTGTTGATTTTTTAATAATGGGTGATGGGGATAATGCTATTACCACTGTGTTAAAATACAATTAAAGTAGGGAACAAAATATTTGGTGATCGGGTCTGTGAAAAAAAACGTGCCTTCCACCCCATACATTTATTTCTGGAATAGCCCTAAAGGGAATATCTATGTGTAGGATAGGTGTAAATATTAGTAACGTTGGTAAAAATAAATATACATGACTCCACCAACACACATACACAACGTGTTCTTATGTATGTGCTGGCAAATGTATTTTTTGTGTTTCAGATTCCTTTTTCTGAAGGTACAATTAGTCACATATGGGGTGCACCATTACCTGTGGGTGTCATTAGTCACTACAAAGATGAAATCATATTGTGTAGAATTTATTATTTGTATTGATCTTGATAATAAATATGTGAGAGGACACAAGAATATATTAATTGTTTTTACTGTGTAGCCATTCACCATCACCATGTAACAGCCTCGTGATATAATTGTAAGGCGCCGAAGTTCTAACCAGTGATTGCTAGTAGACCTGTGTCTGTGTGTTCAATAGACGGAATAGCCAACTGTGGCTGCATTTTGGCTATTCCGTCTACTGAACGCACAGCTTCCCAGCCGTTCCGCCACATAACAAACCTACCTTATAATATTATTATGTATGTATGCTAACGATGCAAAACGGAAATACTGTTCTTATCAGCTTAATATCTGATACGTTCCCTACTGGGGAACTTCGATATTAAACTGATTTTTGGAACTGGGAGAAGATGCAGGAGCTTGCTCCGACTTCTCCACGGGTTGGCCCGCAGTACTTCCGGGATCGGCCCACTCCCATCAGGGAGTAATAAAAGCCAAAGATTTTAATCTCAAATTACGGAATGTTTTCCATTGCTGAGTTTTTGCACTTGCTGTCTCATCTGTGTGTATACCTCGATAACTGCAAGTGAATCACTCATACAATGTTTCGAAAAAGACAACAAGCAACATGCACCTGCTTTTAATTATCATGTTCACGTACCAGAGGTAGCAAATATAATTCGCAAGTTACTGCAACGATAATAAAATAATGTCAAAACTATATCTAACTAAAATACTCGTGGCTGATCGAATCTCACATCGGGCAAAGATGTGTTGCTCTATTATAGTAAACAACTGATTTTTAAATATACAAGTTTTAGATTCGAAAACAATATGATCTATGTTGTCAAATATACATGCTGTGTGATACGGGAATGCCCCCTCCCCTCCCGGCGCTTTGGCGAGATCCTAGATACGACAAGATGTCATGTAGCATATGAGATTTTATTGCGACATCTAGCATCTTTTGTTATCTAGACATTACTCATCCACTGCGCACGGCCCTTTCATTCAACCGGCTACTGTCGTACAGACAGCTACAAGAAACCCTTTCATGCGTGCCGCGATGTCCCTGATATCTAACACTAGGTGGTGCCGAACGTAGACATATCGCTTAGTTCGAACGTGTGCTACTGAGACTATCGTACGTCGATGCAGTAAGAAGCGGACAGAACAGTCACGAATTTCGCGCAGTAATTACATCAACGGACAAGCGTAATTGTGTCCTTTACACAGATATCATGTCGTTTAGATCTCAGTCCTATTAGGAAATTGTGCTGTAGGTTTATTCGAGTGTCCTTCTCCACAGTTAGTGAGTCCATGACAGGTTTCTTTCATTTCCTGCGTGGGATCTTTTACTCCCCTTGGCATAGACACCAGATAGAAGGGACCAACGGCTTTTACTGTTTCTTCCGAAAGATATCGACAATTGCCCAGACTTGGAAACGGCGGAGGTGGAATCGATCCACCGTCCTCTCGATCGACAGGCGTGTGCTCTAGCCACTAGACCACCGCTCCCCACTGTGGTTGTTATATAAACGGGGTCGTCTCATGACCCTCTAAACAGCTCGTTGAGCTCGTTACAATATCATCAGTTGTTTACAGGTAAATGGTGTAAAGGGTTGAACACACATCTGATATCGAGAGTTACCGTACATGAACTATCAATGAATGTAACTGGAGAAATGTCAGGGAAACAAAGTGAAATTAACTGTAACAAGATATTAAAATTAATAACCCGTGATAACAATACACAATTACGACGTTATTCCTTTGGGATAGCCGGTACTTGGTAGGATTGCCCCGGTCTTTGCATCTGGGTCACATACCTCCTGGTATAAATTTCCTTCAACCTCGAGTGCACTGATTGATCAATTGAAGCGTTAATGTTTATTTCAAAGGATACGCGTGCGTGCGTGCGTGCGTGCGTGCGTGCGTGCGTGCGTGCGTGCGTGCGTGCGTGCGTGCGTGCGTGCGTGCGTGCGTGCGTGCGTGCGTGCGTGCGTGCTGCCACAGTGTTGTATTACATGTGACACATTTATATAGTGGCAGTGTTGCGGGAGTTGATCATTTGCTGTTGATTAATTAAACAATTGGCCGATCATGCAATTAAAGTAAAAATGACATATTTTCCAATGATGGTTTACATTCACACAAAGGGCGGTGGCAGTAACTTGTTTCGACTTATACGTTGTGTTGGTACAACTATTGCATAACCCACAGACCGATTTCTAAGAAGTGAGAAAATAAAATCGAGATAATTTTAAAGACATAAACCCTCAGAAAAACCCAAAGGTACATATGTCATCATTATTTGTTGTTGTCTTGGAATCTTGAAACCTTCACCAATGATCCCTCGACAGCATAACGCGCGCAGCAACTGTCGTGGATGACTGCGCACGGCCCTTCTATTCAAGCAATTTCTCTCGTGTCTGCCCGCCGTCTCTTCAGTTGTTTGTTTTTTTATAACAACGTATACATATACATATGTGTGACTCTTTTTAAAGTTAAAAATGTGTGATAAAGTGCCCCCCCCCGCTCCAAAAAATGCATTACGGGTTTGCCGTAACTACCAAATCACCACTGGTGTGGCTATTTAACAACAAGTTTCTCCACTAAGACTTACGAGACGAGTTACCATAAGCAACGAATGAATAAAGAATTTTTAATATTAATATGGTTATGGACATATTAATGATTAAGATACTGTTTCATCACTCCCAATGTTAGCTTATCGGTGGGGATCTTTTTCTTCATCGTGTGCCAGATTGGGGCTCAGCACTTGGTGCAGCGATGAAGTGACATCCTCTATGGTGGCATGCTCGGCCGTATGATATAATGATCCATCCTGACTATAAAACTACTTACTTTATCGCCCACCCACTCGTGTTCTTTATTATATTTTTTACGGAGAATGTTATTAACGCTTAACTTTGGTTTCTTGATTTGCCATCCAAGCCAAAGGCCCAGATGGCAAGTGGACAAGGAAGCCATTAGCTTATGGCTTCCTTATTTTAGATACTACAAGATGTCATGTAGTGAAACAGGAAACGCCATTTTCCTGCTTCCTGCTACACGTAACTGTGATAGGCTCTTTCTTACATAAAGGGTTTTTATTGCGACATCTAGCATTGTTCCAATAGACTTTTTCTCACCTAGACATGACTCATTCACTGCGCACGGCCCTTTCATTCAAGCGGCTGCTATTGCACAGGCACCTACAGTTAAACCGCGTTTTCCCAGATATCTAGCAATGGGTGGTGCCGAAGGTAGACATATGGCTCAGTTCGAACGTGTGCTACTGAGACTTTCGTACGTGGATGCAGTAAGAAGCGGACAGAACAGTCACGAATTTCGCGCAGTAAGTATGTCAACGTACAAGCGTCATTGTGTCCGTTATACAGAAATCATGTCTTTTGGGTCTGGATCTGGATAATCACTCAGTCCTACTAGGAAAGTGTACTGAGGGTTTGTTCGAGAGTGTCTCTACAGTTAGTGAGTCCATGACAGGTTTTCTCCATTTCCCTGTGTGGAATCTTTTACTTCCCCTGACATGGACACCCGATAGAAGGGACCAACGGCTTTTGGTATCTCTTCCGAAAGACACTGGCAGTTGCCCAAACATCGAAACGGCGGAGGTGGAATCGAACCACCGTCCTGTCGATTGACACGCGAGTGCTCTAGCCACTAGACCAACGCTCCCCACTGTGTTGTGGGGTCGTCTCATAAGCAGCTTGTTGAGTTCGTTACAATATCGTCAGTTGTTTACAGGCAAATGATGTGAAGGGGTTAACAGGTTACACACAAAACCCTTCATGCCCGTGTGAAATTCAAAAGTAAATAAAAAAATATTGTGTTGTGTATATATGCGCCTAATAAAAGTAAAAACATGTTTGCCCGTGGCTGTGTGAAATGTTGCTCTGCCCTTGTGAGCTGAATCTTAAAAAAACTTATAGAAAAGGAATAAAATGTACATATATATGTACTACGAGTTTACGATGGGCCACTGCTATTCAAAGATCGCGATGTTCTTGCATGTGTTAATGTACATGAACTATCATTGAAGTCGTAATTATGTATTGTTATTGCGGTTTATTAATCTTAATTTCTTGTTACAGCTAATTTCTATTTTTTTTCCTGACATTTCTCCAGTTAAGATTAATAAACCGCAATAACAATACATAATTACGACGTTATTCCATTGGGATAGCCGGTACTTGGTAGGATTGCCCCGGTCTTTGCATCTGGGTCACATGCTCCTGGTATAAATTTCCTTCAACCTCGAGTGCATTGATTGATCAATTGAAGCGTTACCGCATATTTCAAAGGATACACACACGTGTGCGTGCGTGCGTGCGTGCGTGCGTGCGTGCGTGCGTGCGTGCGTGCGTGCAGCCACAGCGTTGTATTACATGTGACACATTTATATGCTGGCAGTATTGCGGGAGTTGATCATCAGCTGTTGATTAACTAAACAATTGACCGATCATGCAATTAAGGTAAAAATTACATATTTTCCAATGATGGTTGACGTTCACACAAAGGGCGGTGGCAGTAACTTGTTTCGACATATATGTTGTGTTGGTACAACTATTGCATAACCCACAGAACGATTTATAATAAGTGACAAAATCGAATCAAAATCATTTTAAAGACAAAACCCCCAGAGAAACCCAAAGGTACTTATGTCAACGTTATTTATTGTAGTCGTAGAATGTGGAAACTTCACCAATGATCCCTCGATAGTTTAGTGCGCGCAGCAACTGTCGTGGATGACTGCGCCCGGCCCTTCTATTCTCTCTTCTCTTCTATCCACTGCTGTAGTAAACTATCAAAATAGGTGATCAAGTTGCCAGAAGCAATGAATGGGATGTAGAATATCAATCATTCATGTGATAGCGACGGCAGCGCCGGTATCAGATGGTTGTTCGACCTGTAGTAAAACGATCCTGTCTGTCTTTAGCGGTGACGTGGAAGATTACACGAACAACGGCAACCACTGTAGTCTTTGCGTCCGCATGAGGCAACACTATTAACACTGTCCCTGGGATTTCTGTAGAAGCCATGGTTGACAAATTTGACAGATACGCTCGCAATTTTTCTGAGTCATATGGTCCTGGTATAAATTTCCTTCAACCTCGATGCACTGACTGATCAACTGAAGCGATAACAATTAATTCAAAGGATATACACGCGTGCGTGCGTGCGTGCGTGCGTGCGTGCGTGCGTGCGTGCGTGCGTGCGTGCGTGCGTGCGTGCAGCCACAGTGTTGTATTACATGTGACACATTTACATGGTGGCAGTCTTTCGGGAGTGGGCCAATTGGCCAATCATGCAATTAATGTAAAAATTGCATATTTTCCAATAATGGTTTACATTCACACAAAGGGTAGTCGCACTTGTTTCCACATATATGTTGTGTTGGTACAACTATTGCATAACCCACAGAACGATTTCTAAGAAGTGAGAAAATAAAATCAAGATAATTTTAAAGACATAAACCCCCAGAAAAACCCAAAGGTACTTATGTCATCATTATTTGTTGTTGTCTTAGAATCTTGAAACCTTCACCAATGATCCCTCGACAGCATAATGCGCGCAGCAACTGTCGTGGATGACTGCGCACGGCCCTTCTATTCAAGCAGTTTCTCTCGTGTCTGCCCGCCGTTTCTCCAGTTGTTTATTTTTTATAACAACGTATACATATACATATGTGTGACTCTTTTTAAAGTTAAAAATGTGTGATCAAGTGCCCCCCCCCAAAAAAAAAAATGCATTACGGGTTTGCCGTAACTACTAAATCATGCTCGGCCGTATGATATAATGATCCATCTTGACTATAAAACTACTTACTTTATCGCCCACCCACTCGTGTTCTTTATTATTTTTTTTACGGAGAATGTTGTT
The DNA here is from genome assembly GCA_963662155.1 of Lamellibrachia columna. Classification (NCBI taxonomy): domain Eukaryota; kingdom Metazoa; phylum Annelida; class Polychaeta; order Sabellida; family Siboglinidae; genus Lamellibrachia; species Lamellibrachia columna. The sequence goes on along the minus strand of OY759270.1, from coordinate 25,918,950 downwards.
AACGCTTAACTTTAGTTTCTTGATTTGCCATCCAAGCCAAAGGCCCAGATGGCAAGTTGATAAGGAAGCCATTAGCTTATCGAGAGTCCATCAGTGTTCATCTACGTGTAACCCGCTCTCCTCCGGTTTTTAAACATATTCACGTTGCTAGCAGTTATACAATCTGTAGATAATTTGTTCCATTCATTTATTGTCCTCTGTGAGAACGAGCACTTCCAGATATGCAATCTACACTAATTCTTTACTAACTTTACCTCATATCCTCTAATTCAGCTATGTTTCTTGAGTGAAAAAAACATATTTCTATCAATATTTTCATACCCATTAAATATCTTAGAAACTTCAATCTGATCTCCTCTTAACCTCTTTGTCTATAGAGTTGTTAAGCCACATTCTTTCAAGCGTTCTTCATAACTAAGGTCTCTCAGTTCTGGAATGATTTTAGTTGCTCTCCTCTGTATGCGTTCAAGCGTATCTATATTTTTCTTACGATATCGTCTCCATGCTTGTATGCAGTAAATGAGGACTAACTATTGCTTTATACAGAGGTATAATTAACTTTCCCTTGTATGTTATGTTTCTTCTAATCAACCCAATAATTTAATTACCCTTTGAAGCTGCAATACCACACTGCTCTGAAACGTTCATATCAGCGCTTATTGTAACTCCTAAGTCCTTTTCTTTTACAGTAGTACCCAGAACAGTATCTCCCATTTTGTAGTTTACGTCCAAGTTCCCACGTCCTGTATGTAGGCATTTGCATTTCCCAAAATTGAACAACATCTGCCATTTCTCAGACCATTTCACTAGTTTGCTTAGATCGTTTTGTAAATGTTGTTTATCAATCATCATCATTGTAACCCTTCTAAACACTTTCGTGTCATCTGCAAATTTCAGTACTTTACTTTTTCTATTGTCTTCCAAGTCATTGATATATATATTAAGAATAATAAAGGTCCTAACAATGATCCTTGTGGTACCCCACTGAATAATGATTTCCAGTTTTTATTGTTTCTTATTTTGTGTGTGTGGGGGGAGGTGTCTGTATGTGTGGGTGTGTGTGGTGCGCGCGAGCGTGCGTGCGTGGTTGAATCTCACGAACCGAAGGCACACGGTGGTCGGGTGTCCTGTTCATGGGGAAAGGTGTTTAGAGACTATCCCTGTAGTTTGACGTGTAGAACGGATCTAGCGCTATCAGTCCATATATAATGTTCCATGAGTGTGACAGACATTGTGGGCTGTACGATTTAATAAAGGTTCCATTTTGTCGTTTTTGCTATGTTTTCTCTAACTTGTTTTCCCAAACGTTACCCACCTCTAAGCAAACACACACCCATACACCCACACGAATGTCACTGTAATCGAACCGGCAATGTTCAAGGATTTTTATGGTACAAGAACTCTGAACCCCAATGTGATTTTTCACTGATTTTATTTCCTTTGGCTACTTTTTCCTTCTGCCTCACGAATCCAAAACATAGACCTGACAAAAAGTTTCAAAATATCAAAACAAATAATCAGTATCAAGTTCCACGAGTTTGAACGAGTGTCCACCAACCCCGCAATAGTACGCTGGAAGGATAACGATTTAAATACACCCATTTTAGAGCATTGTGGGACTTGCATAGAAACGAAACCACACTGTTGCAACGACACATTCGTTTCTATAGACAATTTAATACAATTTAAAACACAAAAATAGTAATATCATAATATCTTGGCTTCATTTAAGTTTTATTTCCTGTTTGCATGTCAGCGAACACAGGAGTTGATAGTGTGTGGATGGGCTCGTCCAAACTTTCAAAACACTACCGGACTCGCTAACTGAGCCACTGAAGTTCGATTCGTATGCAGCATCACCCCCATCCTGAGGTTGTTCTGCCATCGTGTGAACTGCCTTGTAGCTGTAGCAACAGAACGAATAGTCAAGAGCAGCTTACCCTCTGCCGGTGTAACAGCATATCTCCCCCCCCCCCGGGTAGCTTACCCCCAGGGGGGAAGATGCACTAGGAAATCTTCCTCCTACCCTGGTTATCTTACCCCTTTCCCAATACCCAAGTTGTCTTGACTCAAAACTATCACAAGGGTCTACAGCCCATACTGTTTCATGGTAATTAAAGTCATGGGGTATCTGCTATCACTTTCATCATGTAATAACTTGTAATTATGAGAAAAAGTCACGTTTAAAATAAGTCACAAACTTGAGTACATTAATGCATTAAGTGTCTACTCTGATCACACAAATTTTGGATCAAACGACTATTTTTTGTGGAGTTAATCATGGTCAGCTGCCTCAGCGACACACAGCTCTCTTCTCAAGGCACTGAGGTATGAATACAAGTTTCAGGGACCCGCCTTTGTTTAGTGCCTTGAGAAAAGAGCTGTGTGTTTTGTTGTTGAGGAGGCCGATCATGATATACCTTAGGGTATATTCCAACGTAGGGGGTAAGATGTCTATGGTTGAAGATACCGTGCCACACCGGGTCTGGTCCACTTGTGTGTTTTCTAGCTATTTCTGCAAAAACGTTCACATCTTCACGGGATATTTAGTACATAACATGACATTAAATGACAAATCAAATTGGCACTCCCTATATTTACTAATACAATTCAATGGACGCAATACCTGTTTGCACTGTTTTCTTTTTATTGGTAGTATTCTTTATTTTTTTGGACATTTGACAAAAACTGTGCCAACGGTTCATCAGATATATATATATATATATATATATATATATATATATACATAAATATAATCTCAAGAATTATATATATATTATATATATATATATATATATATATACACATTTAAACATAAAAATTATATATATATATATATATGTATTGACCGTATATATATATATATATACATATATATATACATATATATATATATATATATATATATATATATATATATATATATATATATATATATATATATATATATATATATATATATATATATATATATATATATATATATATATATACGGTCAATACAATCGTCAAATAGGGCCATATATACATGCAAATGCAATAAGCAAGGCTTAAATCAAATCATTCCATGTGTTTCAGACTCACACGTTAACTGCGTGGCCCAACGATGCGGCGCTACATTACGTTCATAACTCTAGTCGCAGTCAGTCTTCGTGGCTTCTTAGCGCACGGGCATCTATGCAACGTGTCACGTGATTCTAGAGGTTCGGCGATTTCCAGCGAGAAGTGGCATGATGGCGGCAACCAGGTTCACGTCAAGGTCGACTGTAGCTCACGTGACATGGTTCAAATCCCGACAGGTGTCAGTAATGACGTCACCGAGTTGGACCTGCGGGGAAACAAAATAGATTTCGTTCAGGAAAATGTTTTCATGAACATGGTAAATCTGCGTGTTCTGATTTTAGCAGAGAATTCCATCAGAACTCTCCAAGGCCGATGTTTCTGCCATCTCAGATACCTCGAACGACTTGACTTAAACGACAATAACATCGATTTTTTTAATTCATCTGTTTTTGTCGGACTGCAGTCGCTGCGCGTGCTCACAATGAGCGGACTCCTGCTAACATCTTATCCGACGGAGTTTGTGGCGTACACAAGCGAACTGCGAGTGTTGTCTCTGAGTGTCATAGGAAACGCCACCATCCCGGCCGAATACGCCCGTCTACCTCGACTCGAGGTGCTCGACTTTAGCAAGGAAACAGTGGAACTCGCGAAGTTGACGGCCACCATGTTCGACGGTATACGAGATTGTAACGTCACGACACTGTCTTTCCGCAACATGAATGGTTTGTTAGAAATCGAGGCGGACGCCTTTTCAAACCTGCCCAACGCGCGATCCTTGATGTTTACCTGCAACAACCGCTTGTCGTTCATGAAGACGGTGGCGGCCCTGGCGGTGACGGCCAATACTAGCGTTGACACCGTAGTGTTGGACAGTGCGAGGGGCGACGCGATGGCCATGTTTGACGAATTTACCTTCTGCACGCCGTTCTGGCGACGCGTGCGTAGATTCAGTGCCAGAGACACCCGAGTCAGTGGGTTTACATTCCACCGAGTCGGCTGCTTTTCGCAACTGCGTCAAATCAACTTTGACTACAACTCTATAATATACAGTAGTCCTGGTAGACCCAACCTGACTGCCGTCTTTCCAAGACTAAAGGTACTCAACTTGAATCATCGCACAAATACAAAGGGCTACTTCAATGCAAAGTGTTTCTCGCGGGATTTTAGCTTTGATGCTGATCACTACTTCCAAACGAAACCACTTTTGCTGACAGTAAATACAAGCGAGTCTATCTATGAGACAAAACCGTGCAACGAATATGAATCAATTTTTGACCTTCCACTTACACTGGAGTTCCTGTCCATTAGTGATATAGGAGTTCCAGGACCATTCTGCAAGAATCAAGTCGTGTGTTATCGTACTGGTAACCTCCTCCACCTGAATGTATCCCATAATAGAAAGGTGAGGGCATGCTGCAAGGGGTATCGCAATATCGGTATGAATCGTTTAGAGACAGTAGATATAAGTTTCTGCGGACTAGACATTATTCCAGACGACTTCTTTCGTAATTTCAAGAACCTGCGTTTCCTGAATCTATCCCATAATGCAATCGATGTTTCTGGGTCAAACTTCCAGAAAACATTTTCCTACCTGAGCCGGCTGGAGGATATCAACCTGTCAAATAACAAACTTCGTCAGATCAACACACAAGCGTTCGAGCGTTGTACGCGTCTGAGAAGATTGGATCTCTCGAATAACGAACTAACCAACATTGAAATCAATATACGCAACATGGAAATGTTGGAGTATATCGACGTGAGCGGAAATCGTCTGGCGCGTCTAAGCGACGCGTTCACCGCGATGTTGGACCAGCATTTTCGTGTGCATTTCATCGAACTAAACGTGCAAAGGCAGATGTTCACGTGTAACTGCGAGTCGGTATCGTTCGTGCGTTGGACGCGTGTCACACACGTACGACTGACGGAACGTGACCGACTGACGTGCGTGTACAGACACCGCGACGACACCCCTCTGAGACACGTAGTGCTGGAAGAACTTGAATCTGGGTGTCAAGTCAGTATCCTCCCTGTTGTCGTGCCAGTCGTCGTCGGTGTAGCTATTACAATGATCTTCTTGTTTCTGGTGCGCTATCATCGCTGGTACATCAAGTATCACCTGGTTCTGTGCTGGATGCGAGGAGGGATGTTGTCTTCCAGGCCACGCGAGAGAGACTACGACGCCATGGTTCTCTACTTCCAACACGCCGCCAACCCTGTCGACCAACAGGGCGGCGTCGCTAGGATCTCTAGCTGGGTGTTCGTGCTGATGAAACACGCTGAGAAAGATTGGGGCTTGTGTCTCTACGTTGGCGATCGCGACGACGAAGTCGGCGGAGCGTCGAAAATGAAAAATTTCGTGCGCGGCTTCGACGGCAGCGACAAGGTTGTTGTGTGTTTGACGCGAGAGTTCATCGACGACAGTGACTGTATGTACTACCTGGAGATGGCGCTCAACAACCACAAACCGCTAACCAAGTACATCTTTCTCTTATTTGACGACATCCAAACTACTTCCTTTCCCCGTCGTCTGCAACAGCTCCTGCGACCAGACTCCCCCTGTACCTCGCTCACGTGGGGCAGCCGGGAAGACAAGGATGAGCGTGATGCATTCTGGCGAAGCTTGCGTGAAGCACTGATACACGACCCCGACCAGAAGCGGTGTCGACGGCGTTACGATGTGATGCCATTGCTGGCTTCGATTTTTGGCACGCGTGGAGATGATGTAAACAGTACAACAAACAGTCATTCGTCTTTGATCAATCGTCCAACTTTCCCGCAGACGGACGTCACTTCGATATGATAACATTGTTGTTATATCGTGTGTAACAAACGGTGTTGCAACGCTCCCACGTCGTCGTTCAATACGCATTTCACGTGACCCGAACTGAAACGCTCAATGAACTATTGGCCTATGCTGCAATGCAAGCTTTTGCTCGATTACATTATTTTAGCCTTGCTAGTAAAGTGTTAGAAGTTGGATGTTGGCAAGTAGTGCGAGCCGCAGCTATATTAAATATTGCAAAAAACCTGTATTTGTCCGTATTAACAAACAAACGCTCTCAGTATCCATACCTCTCACTCCCTCTCTTTCTCCCCCCTCGCCCATCCCCCCTCTCCCCCGAAAGCCCGCGTATTGAGCTTAACTTGGATATTTTACTAACTTAATTGTTTCATTCTACAATGTGCTTATATCTCTCTGTCACTCCCTCTCTCCCTCCCCCTCCCTCTCTCCCTCCCTCCTTCCCCTCTTTCTCTCCCTCCATCTCCCTCCCTCCCTCCCTATCTCCTCCTTCCCTCTCTCTTCCCTCTCCCTCCCTCCTTCCCCCTCCCTCTCTCATGCAACACGCATGGGAACATGAATTGTGTACTCATGTATCTTGTTGCTAATAAGTCGTGGTTTTGCGTTACTCTAGATAAAGTGTGACGCGGTTATGTAAGTGTAGGATCTCTAGCTGGGTGTTCGTGCTGATGAAACACGCCGAGAAAGATTGGGGCTTGTGTCTCTACGTTGGCGATCGCCACGGAGTCGGCGGAGCGTCGAAAATGAAAAATTTCGTGCGCGGCTTCGACGGCAGCGACAAGGTTGTTGTGTGTTTGACCCAAGAGTTCATCGACGACAGTGACTGTATGTACTACCTGGAGATGGCGCTCAACAACCACAAACCGCTAACCAAGTACATCTTTCTCTTATTTGACGACATCCAAACTACTTCCTTTCCCCGTCGTCTGCAACAGCTCCTGCGACCAGACTCCCCCTGTACCTCGCTCACGTGGGGCAGCCGGGAAGACGAGGATGAGCGTGATGCATTCTGGCGAAGCTTGCGTGAAGCACTGATACACGACCCCGACCAGGAGCGGTGTCGACGGCGCTACGATGTGATGCCATTGCTGGCTTCGATTTTTGGCACGCGTGGAGATGATGTAAACAGTACAACAAACAGTCATTCGTCTTTGATCAATCGTCCAACTCTCCCGCAGACGGACGTCACTTCGATATGATAACATTGTTGTTATATCGTGTGTAACAAACGGTGTTGCAACGCTCCCACGTCGTCGTTCAATACGCATTTCACGTGACCCGAACTGAAACGCTCAATGAACTATTGGCCTATGCTGCAACACAAGCTTTTGCTCGATTACATTATTTTAGCCTTGCTAGTAAAGTGTTAGAAGTTGGATGTTGGCAAGTAGTGCGAGCCGCAGCTATATTAAATATTGTAAAAAACCTGTATTTGTCCGTATTAACAAACAAACGCTCTCAGTATCCATACCTCTCACTCCCTCTCTTTCTCCCCCCTCGCCCATCCCCCCTCTCCCCCGAAAGCCCGCGTATTGAACTTAACTTGGATATTTTACTAACTTAATTGTTTCATTCTACAATGTGCTTATATCTCTCTGTCACTCCCTCTCTCCCTCCCCCTCTCCCTCCCTCCTTCACCTCTCTCTCTCCCTCCATCTCCCTCCCTCCCTATCTCCTCCTTCCCTCTCTCTTCCCTCTCCCTCCCTCCTTCCCCCTCCCTCTCTCATGCAACACGCATGGGAACATGAATTGTGTACTCATGTATCTTGTTGCTAATAAGTCGTGGTTTTGCGTTACTCTAGATAAAGTGTGACGTGTATAACCACGCGGTTATGTAAGTGTAGGTTAACCCACTGCCATGGTAAGCCTTATCAGAACAAGTGATCAAGTTGCCAGAAGCAAAGAATGGGGGTACAATATCAACCATTCATGTGATGACGGACGGCAGCGCCGGTGTCAGATGGTAGTTTGACCTCTGTAGTAAAACGATCCTGTCTGTCTTTAGCGGTGACGTGGAAGATTACACGAACAACGGCAACCACTGTAGTCTTTGCGTCCGCACGAGGCAACACTATTAACACTGTCCCGTGGATTTCTGTAGAAGCCATGGTTGACACCTTTGACAGATATGCTGGCAGTTTTATGGGTCATATGCTCCTGGTATAGATTTCCTTCAACCTCGAGTGCACTGATTGATCAACTGAAGCGTTAACGTATATGTTCAAAGGTACACGCGCGCGCGCATGCGTGCTTGCGTGAGCCAAATTACTGAGCGAGAGCCAAATTACTGAGTTGGAATAGGTAGCGGGTCACGCACGCACGTCGCACGCGTGTCATGCGCTATTCGCGCACAGCTCCGTTCGCCATTTAGCAGGCAAGATATCAACATTCAAACAAAAACGTACTTTCATGAAAGCACACACAGAAGTGAATTTAATCAACTTTAAAGGAAATGAAGAAAACATTTGATATGTTCATTGAAATAGCATAACTGAGATGCGGTATGTGATCTGTCTACGAAAGTTGAGGCGGGGCGTACTATTTATTTATTTATTTTACATACCCATATTGTGGGAGCGGCCGCATTACGCACAATCTCGCTGTCAGCCCGCGGGCCGCATGAAATAGCTCCGCGATCCGCAGTTGGACGGCTGTCCGCAGGTTGCCGATCCCTGGCTACAGCTTATCAGTGGCGTATTTGGGGGGGGGGAGCCATTGGACCATGCACCCCGCCGCCCCTTGTCTTAATTTGTTCCCGTGTTTTTTCGTTGCGCCGCTACAAGATAACATGGATGACTAGGCTTGCCTGCCCCCCCCCCTCGGCGAGATTTTAGATACTACAAGATGTCATGACGCCATGTTCCTGCTTCCTGCTACACGTAACTGTGATAGGCTCTTTCTTGCATAACGGGTTTTTATTGCGACATCTAGCATTGTTCCAATAGACTTTTTCTCACCTAGACATGACTCGTTCACTGCGCACGGCCCTTTCATTCAAGCGGCTGCTATTGCACAGGCACCTACAGTTAAACCGCGTTTTCCCGGATATCTAGCAATGGGTGGTGCCGAAGGTAGACATATGGCTCAGTTCGAACGTGTGCGACTGAGACTTTCGTACGTGGATGCAGTAAGAAGCGGACAGAACAGTCACGAATTTCGCGTAGTAAGTACGTCAACGGACAAGCGTCATTGTGTCAGTTACACAGACATCATGTCGTCTGGATCTGGATCTGGATAATCACTCAGTCCTACTAGGAAAGTGTACTGAGGGTTTGTTCGAGAATGTCTCTACAGTTAGTGAGTCCATGACAGGTTTTCTCCATCTCCCTGCGTGGAATCTTTTACTTCCCCTGACATGGACACCAGATAGAAGGGACCAACGGCTTTTGGTATCTCTTCCGAAAGACACTGGCAGTTGCCCAAACATCGAAACGGAGGAGGTGGAATCGAACCACCGTCCTGTCGATTGACACGCGAGTGCTCTAGCCACTAGACCACCGCTCCCCACTGTGTTGTGGGGTCGCCTCATAACCCTCTAAGCAGCTTGTTGAGCTCGTTACAATATCGTCAGTTGTTTACAGGCAAATGATGTGAAGGGGTTAACAGGTTACACACAAAACCCTTCATGCCCGTGTGAAATTCAAAAGTAAATAAAAAATATTGTGTTGTGTATATATGCGCCTAATAAAAGTAAAAACATGTTTGCCCGTGGCTGTGTGAAATGTTGCTCTGCCCTTGTGAGCTGAATCTTAAAAAAACTTATATAAAAGGAATAAAATGTACATATATATGTACTACGAGTTCACGATGGGCCACTGCTATTCAAAGATCACGATGTTCTTGCATGTGTTAACGTACATGAACTATCAATGAAGTTAACTGGATAAATGTCAGGAAAAAAATTGAAATGAGCTGTAACAAGAAATTAAGATTAATAAACCGCAATAACAATACATAATTACGACGTTATGCCATTGGTATAGCCGGTACTTTGTAGGATTGCCCCGGTCTTTTCATCTGGGTCACATGCTCCTGGTATAAATGTCCTTCAACCTCGAGTGCACTGATTGATCAATGGAAGCGTTAACACATATTTCAAAGGATACACACACGTGTGCGTGCTTGCGTGCGTGCGTGCGTTCGTGCGTGCGTGCGTGCGTGCGTGCGTGCGTGCGTGCGTGCGTGCGTGTAGCCATAGCGTTGTATTACATGTGACACATTTATATGGTGGCAGTATTGCGGGAGTTGATCATCACCTGTTGATTAACTAAACAATTGAACGATCATGCAATTAAGGTAAAAAATACATATTTTCCAATGATGGTTTACGTTCACACAAAGGGCGGTGGCAGTAATTGTAACATATATGTTGTGTTGGTACAACTATTGCATAACCCACAGAACGATTTCTGAAAAGTGAGAAAATCAAATCAGGATAATTTTAAAGACATAAAACCCAAAGGTTCTTATATCAACATTATCTGTTCATCTATGTACCCTCGACAGCGTAATGCGCGCCGCAACTGTCGTGGATGACTGCGCACGGCCCTTCTATTCAAGCAGTTTTTGTCGTGTCTGTCCGCCGTCTCTTCAGTTGTTTGTTTTTATAACAACGTATGTGTGACTCTTTTTTTATTTAAAAATGTCTCATGAAGTGCCGCCCAAAAAGTGCATTACGGGTTTGGCGTAGCCACTCTAAATATCCACTGGTGTGGCTATTTAACAACGTAGTTATAAAAGTTTCTGCACTAAGACTTATCAGACGAGCTACCATAAGCAATGAATGAATAAAGAATCTATAATATTAATATGTTTATGGATCTTTTTCTTCGTCGTGTGCCAGATTGGGGCTCAGCACTTGGTGCAGCGATGAAGCGACATCCTCCATGGTAGCATGCTCGGCCGTATGATATAATGATCCATCCTGACTATAAAACTACTTATTTTATCGCCCACCCACTCGTGTTCTTTATTATATTTTTTACGGAGAATGTTATTAACGCTTAACTTTGGCTTCTTGGTGTAACTGAGTGAATAATTGCTGTAAGCTTATGAAAATTTGCTCGGAGGAAGTCGCTTGGATTCCACATCACATGTTTCATGTCGATATATGTAAATATGGTTTTGAGATGCAGTGAATTTCAGTGGACACGTTTTTAACACTGGGTTTTAGCCACAGGGACGATATTTGATGTTGTGTTGAATCAATCTATAATAATTTATATTTATATTAAAAACAATATTTGCCAAGTAAACTACATTTCATAAGGTGCACGTGGATGGTGAAAAGAATATGTTTTTATTATTGTTTATTTTACATAGTTGTAGTGCATTACACACGTTTTATTATTCCAACGAAAACATGGCAGACTGCTCACAGCCAGGGAGCGGTCGCTCATCGCCTTGCCACAGGGAGCATGCATCAATGCCCATTGAACACCAATACTCTACACTCCTCCCTTCCAAATGTTATGTATCAAGAACATTTAAACAATCTGGTTGAGCTACTCCACATCTACAACATGACAACGCAGTCCTTGGATTCAACGTCCGTTATTTAGTCCATTACTAGCAATGACATTTTAGTACAGGATTAACCAGCGTCTATGTCCTTAATTAAACTGGACATCGTCTTTCTACTGTCACAAATCCAGCTTCTCTGGAGACTTCCTGATTCTTGTGGATCTTCTCCCGGAATAGTCCAATGCCCTCGGTATCTGCACAGGAATTGCCGGTCTCACGGGATGGTTCACTGCCATCGGTGTCTGAACTGGAATTGGCGGCCTGTCTTCTTCTGCTTCGACTGCTGTTCCTGTCGATTCGTCAACCACTGGTACCTCCACTGCACTTAGGTACCATGATGATGTCAGAGGCTCTGATTTGGTCAATATGCCTCTGCCATACAGCACCTTCTTCTACCAGCACCGCGTACGATCTGGTACCCCTCTTCTTATGGATGGTACCAGGTACCCACTTTTGATCATTGCAATAGTTTCTTACCGCTACTCTGTCGCTATTTCAACTGCTCTGTGTTGCCCTCTCCTCTCCTCCATTGACGTGGCCTGGTAATTCTCCACAGTCTTTCTGGTGTTGGGTCTTATGACATCTAGTCTTGTTCGCAGTCCTCGCCCCATCAGTGACATTGCTGGGGAATCACCAGTTGTCGCATGTGGAGCGTTTCTTTAGGCAAGCAGAAATTGGGCCAGATGTCGTTTTACTGCACCCGAGTCGCCTCTCGCTGATCTCATGGCCTGTTTGAATGTCTGAACGAAGCGTTCCACCTGCCCGTTGGTCGCTGGGTGGTAGGGTGCAGAAAATGTGTGCCTGATGTTGTTTGCTTTCATGAAGTTTCGGGAAACTTCGCTTGTGAATTTACTTCCGTTGTCACTGTGCAAATTTTCTGGTAGACCATACCTTGCAAACACATCTCATAATAGTTCCACGGTTTTCTCTGATGATGCCGAGACTGTCGGTAGTACCTCGGGCCATTTGCTGTGTGTGTCGACCGCTATTAAGAACATCCGTCCCATAAACGGTCCAGCGTAATCTACATGAATACGCTGCCATGGTTTTGCAGGCCATTCCCACGGATGAAGTGGCACGGTAGGAGCTTCAAACTGGACTTTCTGGCATCCTTGACATTTCCTGGCCAGAGACTCTATATCTTTATCTATCCCAGGCCACCAGACATAGCTATGTGCCAGCCCCTTCATTTTCACAACACCGATGTGACCAACGTGTAACTCCTGGAGGATCTGGTCCATGTAGACTTGCTGGTCGCTGCCGTGACAGGTAGGGTTTCCATGTGGTCCATGTAGCATATATCCACCACATCAGGAGATGTCTTCCCCGTTTTCAAGGGTAACTTCGAAAGTCCATCTGCGTTTGCATGTTTCAAAGAGCTTTTATAGACTATGTCATAGTCGTGTGCTGCTAGATGAAGGGCATACCGTTGCATCCGTGCAGCTGTCATTGCTGGAATACTCTTCCCTGGATGAAAGATAGCTGTGAGGGGTTGGTGATCCGTCACCTGTGTGAATCGTCTTCCAAACAGGTACTGGTTGAACTTCCTAACACCCCACACGAGTCCCAGTGCCTCTGTCTATCTGGCTGTAATTTCGTTCAGCCTTGTTTAAAGTTCGCGAGGCGAACGCGATTGGTTTCTCCAATCCATCTGGCATCTTATGACTGAGTACGGCGCCCAAACCATATGCAGATGCGTCGCACGCTACTCTGATCGGCAAGTCCGCATCATAATGAACAAGAACTTGTTCCGATGTGATCAGACTCTTCGTTTCATCAAACGCTTGTTCACACTCCTTCGACCACATCCACTTTTGATCCTTCTCTAGCAACTGGTTTAGGGGATATAACACACTAGCCACGTTGGGTAAAAACCTGTGGTAGTAATTCACCAGTCCAAGAAATCCTCTTAAACTACTGACATCTTGAGGGTGTGGTGCCTTTCTGCATTGCCTCTATCTTGGCCTTTGTTTTGTGCAGACCATCGTGATCAATCTCATGGCCACAGTACTCAATCCGTTCCATGGAGAACTGGCACTTCTTCGCATTGATCCGCAAGTCCTTCTCTGCCAGCCTCCTTAAGACTGCCTCTAGGTTTTCCAGATGTTCAGCATCAGACTTTCCTCTAACAATGATGTCATCTAGCATCACCTCCACGCCAGGGATTCATTGTAGGGTCTGCTCCATTGCCCTCTGCCATATCGAGGGTGCTCCCGAACGGCAGCCTATTATACTTAAACAGGCCCTTGTGTTTGCTGATTGTGAGGTATTTATTTGAGTCCTCCTCTACCTCCATCTGCAGATAAGCATTCTTGAGGTCAATTTTGCTAAATATGTTGCCTCAGGCCATCTTGGCGAAAATATCTTCGATACGTGGTAACGGATATTTATCTTCCCGGAGCACTGGGTTGATTGTCACTTTATAGTCCCCACAGAGACGTACATCCTTTGTTTCTCGCTTTGCCACCGGTACCACTCCGGATGCCCACTGGCTATACTCGACAGGGGATATAATTCCCTCTTTCTGGAGCCTTTCTAGCTCCTTCTCAAAGTACGGTTTGATCGCATATGGCACGATTCGTGGCTTGCAGAACTTCGGTTGAACACCTTCCTCCACGGTGAGCTTTGCTTTCACACCTTTTAATGTCCCTAAGCTTTCCATGCTTACCAACTTGTACTTGGCCAGCAGCCGCTGAACTTGCTTGTTGGCATCCTTCAGGGAAATATCTAGTCCCGTTATATGACTTCAGGGAGTGGATCTCTCCCCAATCGAGCTTGATCTCCCAAAACCAATCACGACCGAACAGCACTTGTCGACCGCCTTTGATAACGTATAATTCCAGCTTCACCTTCTGCTTCTTGTGCTTGACCTGGACACGAAGCTTTCCTTCGGGGACAACCAACTCCCCCATGTAGGTTCGGAGAGTTACTGATGTAGGCTGGAGTTCATGCTTCTGGAACATTTCCTTGTACACATGGTGTGGGATTGCTGAATATGCCGACCCAGTATCGACCTCCATTTTAAGCGGTTGCCCGGCTACCCGCAGTGTCGTCCAAATCATGTCTGTTCTTTGGTTTTGTTAACTGGTGAACCGCATCTAGGGTGTGTAACCCATCGCTCCACTCGTTGTCATCACTACCATTGCTACTGACACACGGCCCTGATGTGGCCAGGCTTCCCACATCCGTGGCAGATTTCGTCTCTGAAGCGACAATCGTCCGACCTGTGCCCGCGGCCTTTACATCTGTAGCATATGTAATTTCTTCTCGGTTCTCTGTTTCTCTCTCTCTGTTCTGACGTGGCTGCTGTTGGGAATGCAGCTTGTGGACAGATGCACTAGCCTCTCCGTGTCTATGTTGTAGTTCGTTGGTGTCACGACCAGCTGTTTCGTCTATCTTCGCTGTTTCGATAGCAGTTTCCAGACTTAGGTTTTTGACTTTTACCAGCTTCTTCTGTGTTGACTCCGATCGTAGACCCAACACAAACTGGTCACTCAGGGCTGTAGTTAGGTTGTCTGCATAACCACAATGCAGCGACAGTCGCCGCAGCTCTGCCACGAACAAGGCGACACTTTCACCCTCGTGTTGATTTCGGCGGCCACAACGGAAACGCTCCCCCATTTCAGTGGTTTGGGGGTCTAGATGATCCCCAAGTGTTTTGCTAAGTCCGCAAATGGCTTAGTTGACGGTTTTGTAGGAGCCATAAATGTTTTCAGTAGTCCATAGGTGTAGCTCCCTATCACACTTATTAATAGAGCCGCCTTTTTTTGCTCATCTGTGTCGTTCACATAGAAATACGACTCCAGCCTCTCAACGTACGCCGCCCATGCTTCTTTAGAATGATCAAACTCACCCAAACTGCCAACTGGCGCTGCCATAATGTGTTTTTTTTATTTATGGTCTAGTCCCAATCTCGTCGCCACTGTATTGTATTACACACGTTTTACTATTCCAACGAAAACATGGCAGACTGCTCACAGCCAGGGAGCGGTCGCTCATCGCCTTGCCACAGGGAGCATGCATAAATGCCCATTGAACACCAATACTCTACAATAGTGGTTATTCGAAAAGTACCCATGTTTTTAACGTTTTTTAACGTTTAGCTGTTACTCAAGTTTGATCAGATTTAACTTTCTTTCTGGAGGAAATAAAGACTCCACAGCTGTGTGTGTGCTCGTGCTTGCTTGCTTGCGTGCGTGCGTGCGTGCGTG
The DNA here is from genome assembly GCA_963662155.1 of Lamellibrachia columna. Taxonomy (NCBI): domain Eukaryota; kingdom Metazoa; phylum Annelida; class Polychaeta; order Sabellida; family Siboglinidae; genus Lamellibrachia; species Lamellibrachia columna. Next base: position 25,903,353 of record OY759270.1, on the reverse strand, counting down.
CGGCGTGCGTGCGTGCGTGCGTGGTTGAATCTCACGAACCGTAGGCTCACGGTGTTCGACCGTTCTGTTTATGGAGAAAGGTGTTAAGAGGCTATCCCTGTAGTTGTACATGTAGAACGGATCGAGCGCTTTGAGTCAATGTATAATATTCCATGAGGGGACGGACCACAGTCACTTTTCCCATAGACGACCATTATAACGTTCTTGCGCCTACATTGAAAATTTATCCTACAATTTTTATATAACAATGTTTAAGGACTGGTGTGAAAACATGACATTTATTTTTGACAAAGTAATTCATTTCATTTGACTTAAATATTAAAATACATCTCGCCATGTCGCTCTCTATTAGTGACTACGCAATTAGTAAATGCTTTCACTAATAATTCATTGCAGGCCAGCCCATGTCTGCAAAGTGAATATTTTTTCATTTCCATATTCCCATAGCTATTATGGTGAAACAAATACTGTCACTTTCTTGTGGCTGCTATCGTGATTTGTGGATCACAAAAGGAAGTTTATATTGCAATTGTGTCAGTGTCAGTCAGAACAGTAAGGGGAAGAAGTGTTGATTTTTTTAATAATGGGTGGTGGGGATAATGCTATTACCACTGTGTTAAAATACAATTAAATTAGGGAACAAAATATTTGGTGGTCGGGTCTGTGAAAAAAAACGTGCCTTCCACCCCATACATTTATTTCTGGAATAGCCCTAAAGGGAATATCTATCTGTAGGATAGGTGTAAATATTAGTAACGTGGGTAGAAATAAATATACATGCCTCCACACGCCTACACAACGTGTACTTATGTATGTGCTGACAAATGTATTTTTTATGTTTCAGATTCCTTTTGCTGATGGTACAATTAGTCACATATGGGGTGCTCCATTACCTGTGGGTGTCATTAGTCACTACAAAGATGAAATCGTATTGTGTAGAATTGATTATTTGTATTGATCTTGATAATAAATATGTGAGAGGAAACAAGAATATATTAATTGTGTTTACTGTGTGGCCATTTACCATCACCATGTAACAGCCTCATGATATAATTGTAGAGCGCCGAAGTTCTAACCAGTGATTGCTAGTAGACCTGTGTCTGTGTGTTCAATAGACGGAATAGCCAACTGTGGCCGCATTTTGGCTATTCCGTCTACTGAACGCACAGCTTCCCAGCCGTTCCGCCACATAACAAACCTACCTTAGTCTACATATAATTGCTTCCAATTTGGTGATAAGATGCATTGTACCAGTTTATAAATATATATATATATATATATATATATATATATATATATATATATATATATATATATATATATATATATATATATATATATATATATATATATATATATATATATATATATATATATATATATATATATATATATATATATATATATATATATATATATATATATACACACATGCCTGTAACATCGTTATATGGAACACCCCAACAACGTTTTTTTCCGTCCTTTCCAGGCCCTTCGGAGAATATTGTCATTCAATGTCGATTGACGCCCGGGAGTACCAACCTATCGCCGGCGTAGATGAGCGGATAACCATTAATGCAATAGCAAGGAGTTTAAGGGGTTCGGTAGCACATTGTGAAAATAACATCGATACCAGTTCGTTTTCTCAGCGTATTTAAAACTGCCTTCTGTCGGATAGTACAAACATAATTGCCCCGACGGACTTGGACACAGTGGCGCCATATGACGGATAAAATATCAGCACTCTATAACCCCCAATCACTAGTCTTATTAAAAAACTGATTTTTGGAACTGGGAGAAGATGCAGGAGCTTGCTCCGACTTCTCCACGGGTTGGCCCGGTATTGCAGTACTTCCGGGATCGGCCCACTCCCACCAGGGAGTAATAAAAGCCAAAAATTTAAGTGTCAAGTTAAGGAATGTTTTCCATTCCTGAGTTTTTGCGCTTGTTTTCTCATGTGTGTGTATACCTCGATAACTGCAAGTGAATCACTCATACAATGTCTCGAAAAAGACAGCAAGCAACATGTACCTGTTTTTCATTATCATGTTCACGTACCAAAGGTAACAAATATAATTCGCAATTTACTGCAACGATAATAAAATAATGTCAAAAGAACTTAGTGCAATGATAATGCAAATAGGACTACGATAGGACTACACCGCAACCTTAAACTATAACTAACTAAAATACTCGTGGCTGATCGAATCTCACATCGGGCAAAGATGTGTTGCTCTATTATAGTATACAACTGATTTTTAAATATACAAGTTTTAGATTCGAAAACAATACGATCTATGTTGTCAAATATACATGCTGTGTGATACGGGAATAACGCAGCACACATTTCCTAGCTGTCTCATTGCTCTCTATCATGAAATCTAAGTTCTAACAAGAACATGACAGGCGGGACGTAACATTTTTTATTTATTTTACATACCCACATCGCGCGGCCGCATAATGCACGATCTCGCTGTCAGCCCGCTGGCCGCATGACATAGCCCCGCCCGCAGTTGCCCGCTGTCCGCAGGTTGCCGATCCTTGACTACAGCTTATCAGTGGCATATTTAGGGGGAAGCCATTGGACCATGCCCCCTCCCCTCCCGGCGCCTTGGCGAGATCCTAGATACGACAAGATGTCATGTAGCGATACAGGAAACGCTCTTTCTGGCATATGGGATTTTATTGCGACATCTAGCATTGGTCCAAAAGACTTTCCTTATCTAGACATGACCCGTCCACTGCGCACGGCCCTTTCATTTAACCGGCTGCTATCGCTCAGACAGCTACAAGAAACCCTTTCATGCGTGCCGCGATGTCCCTGATCTCTAACACTAGGTGGTGCCGAACGTAGACATATCGCTTAGTTCGAACGTGTGCTACTGAGACTATCGTACGTCGATGCTGTAAGAAGCGGACAGAACAGTCACGAATTTCGCGCAGTAACTACGTCAACGGACAAGCGTCATTATGTCCGTTACACAGATATCATGTCATTTAGATATCAGTCCTACTAGGAAATTGTGCTGTAGGTTTATTCGAGTGTCCTTCTCCACAGTTAGTGAGTCCATGACAGGTTTCTTCCATTTCCTGCGTGGGATCTTTTACTCCCCTTGGCATAGACACCAGATAGAAGGGACCAACGGCTTTTACTGTTTCTTCCGAAAGATATCGACAATTGCCCAGACTTGGAAACGGCTTATATAGACAATTTAATGCAATTTAAAACACAAAAATAGTAATATCATAATATTTTGGCTTCATTTAAGTTTTATTTCCTGTACACAGGAGTTGATAGTTTGTGGCTGGGCTCCTCCAAACTTTCAAAACACTACAGGACTCACTAACTGAACCACTGAAGTCCGAATCGTATGCACCATCATCCCCATCCTGAGGTTGTTCTTTCATCGTGTGAACTGCCTTGTAGCTGTAGCAACAGAACGAATAGTCAAGGGCAGCTTACCCTCTGCCGGTGTAACAGCATATCTCCCCCCCGGGTAGCTTACCCCAGGGGGAAGATGCACTAAGAAATCTTCCTCCCACCCTGGTTATCTTACCCCCTTCCCAATACCCAAGTTGTCTTGACTCAAAACTATCACAAGGGTCTACAGCCCATACTGTTTCATGGTAATTAAAGTCATGGGGTATCTGCTATCACTTTCATCATGTAATAACTTGTAATTATGAGAAAATGTCACGTTTAAAATAAGTCACAAACTTGAATACATTAATGCATTAAGTGTCTACTCTGATCACACAAATTTGGGATCAAACGACTATTTTTTTGTGGAGTTAATCATGGTCAGCTGCCTCAGCGACACACAGCTCTCTTCTCAAGGCACTGAGGTATGAATACAAGTTTTAAGGACCCGCCTTTGTTTAGTGCCTTGAGAAAAGAGCTGTGTGTTTTGTTGTTGAGGAGGCCGATCATGATATACCCTAGGGTATCTCCCCCCTAGGGGTAAGATGTCCATGGTTTAAGATACCGTGCCACACCGGGTCTGGTCCACTTGTGTGTTTTCTAGCTATTTCTGCAAAAACGTTCACATCTTCACGGGATATTTAGTACATAACATGACATGAAATGACAAATCAAATTGGCACTCCCTATATTTACTAATACAATTCAATGGACGCAATACCTGTTTGCACTGTTTTCTTTTTATTGGTAGTATTCTTTATTTTTTTGGACATTTGACAAAAACTGTGCGAACGATTCATCAGATATATATATATATATATATATATATATATATATATATATATATATATATATATATATATACATAAATATAATCTCAAGAATTATATATATATTATATATATATATATATACACATTTAAACATATATATATATATATATATATATATATATATATATATATATATATATATATATATATATATATATATATATATATATATATATATATATATATATATATATATATATATATATATATACGGTCAATACATTCGTCAAATAGGGCCATATATACATGCAAATGCAATAAGCAAGGCTTAAATCAAAGCATTTCATTTTGTTTCAGACTCACACGTTGACTGTGTGCACCAAAGATGCGGCGCTACATTACGTTCATAACTCTAGTCGCAGTCAGTCTTCGTGGCTTCTTAGCGCACGGGCATCTATGCAACGTGTCACGTTATTCTAGAGGTTCGGCGATTTCCAGCGAAAAGTGGCAAGATGCCGGCAACCAGGTTCACGTCAAGGTCGACTGTAGCTCACGTGACATGGTTCAAATCCCGACAGGTGTCAGTAATGACGTCACCGAGCTAGACCTGCGGGGAAACAAAATAAATTTCGTTCAGGAAAATGTTTTCATGAACATGGTAAATCTGCTTGTTCTGATTTTAGCAGAGAATTCCATCAGAACTCTACAAGGCCGATGTTTCTGCCATCTCAGTTACCTCGAACGACTTGACTTAAACGACAACAACATCGATTTTTTTTATTTATTTGTTTTTGTCGGACTGCAGTCGCTGCGCGTCCTCACAATGAGCGGGCTCCGGCTAACATCTTATCCGACGGAGTTTGTGGTGTACACAAGCGAACTGCGAGTGTTGTCTCTGAGTGTCATAGGAAACGCCACCATCCCGGCTGAATACGCCCGTCTACCTCGACTCGAGGTGCTCGACTTTAGCAAGAAAACAGTGGAACTCGCGAAGTTGACGGCCACCATGTTCGACGGTATACGAGATTGTAACGTCACGACACTGTCTTTCCGCAACATGAATGGTTTGTTAGAAATCGAGGCGGACGCCTTTTCAAACCTGCCCAACGCGCGATCCTTGATGTTTACCTGCAACAACCGCATGTCGTTCATGAAGACGGTGGCGGCCCTGGCGGTGACGACCAATACTAGCGTTGACACCGTAGTGTTGGACAGTGCGAGGGGCAACGCGATGGCCATGTTTGACGAATTTACCTTCTGCACGCCGTTCTGGCGACGCGTGCGTAGATTCAGTGCCAGAGACACGCGAGTCGGTGGGTTTACATTCCACCAAGTCGGCTGCTTATCGCAACTGCGTCAAATCAACTTTGACTACACCTCTCTAATGTACAATAGTCCTTTTGCTCCCAACCTGACTGCCGTCGTTCCAAGACTAAACGTACTCAACATGAATCATCGCACAACCACAAAGGGTTATTTCAATGCAAAGTGTTTCTCGCGGGATTTTAGATTTGATGCTGATCACTACTTCCAAACGAAACCACTTTTGCTGACAGTAAATACAAGCGAGTCTATCTATGAAACAAAACCGTGCAACGAATATGAATAAATTTTTGACCTTCCACTTACACTGGAGTTCCTGTCCATTAGTGATATAGGACTTCCAGAACCATTCTGCAAGAATCAAGTCGTGTGTTATCGTACTGGTAACCTCCGCCACCTGAATGTCTCCCATAATAAAAAGCTAAGGGAATTGTGCAAGGGATATCGAAGTGTCGGTCTGAATCGTTTAGAGACAGTAGATATAAGTTTCTGCGGACTAGACATTATTCATGACGACGTCTTTCGTAATTTCAAGAACCTTCGTTTCCTGAATTTATCCCACAATACACTCGATGTTTCAGGGTCAAATTTCAAGAAAACATTTTCCTACCTGAGCCGGCTGGAGGATATCAACCTGTCAAATAACAAACTTCGTCAGATCAACACACAAGCGTTCGAGCGTTGTACACGTCTGAGACGATTGGACCTCTCGAATAACGAACTAACCGACATTGAAATCAATATACGCAACATGGAAGTGTTGGAGTATATCGACGTGAGCGGAAATCGTCTGGCGCGTCTAAGCGACGCGTTCACCGCGATGTTGGACCAGCATTTTCATGTGCATTTGATCGAACTAAACGTACAAAGGGAGATGTTGACGTGTAACTGCGAGTCGGTATCGTTCTTGCGTTGGATGCGTGTGACACGCGTACGACTGACGGAACGTGACCGACTGACGTGCGTGTACAGACACCGCGATGACACCCCTCTGAAACACGTAGTGCTGGAAGAACTTGAATCTGGGTGTCAAGTCAGTATCCTCCCTGTTGTCATGCCAGTCGTCGTCGGTGTAGCTATTATAATTTTCTTCTTGTTTCTGGTGCGCTATCATCGCTGGTACATCAAGTATCACCTGGTTCTGTGCTAGATGCGAGGAGGGATGTTGTCTTCCAGGGCACGCGAGAGAGACTATAACGCCATGGTTCTCTACTTTCAACACGCCGCCAACCCTGTCGACCAACAGGGCGGCGTCGCTAGAATCTTTCGCTGGGTTTCCAGGCAACAGATGAAACACGCCGAGGACGAATGGGGATTGCGTCTCTACGTTGGCGATCGCGACGACGTCGGCGGAGTCACGAAAATGCACAACTTCGTGCGCGGCTTCGAAAGCAGCGACAAGGTGGTCGTGTGTTCGACGCGAGAGTTCATCAACGACAGCGACTGCATGTATTACCTGGAGATGGCGCTCAACAACCACAAACCGCTAACCAAGTACATCTTTGTCTTATTCGACGACATCCAAGCTACGTCCTATCCCCGTCGTCTGCGGCAGCTGCTGCGACCAGACTCCCCCTCTATTACGCTCACGTGGGGCAGCCTGGAAGACGAGGGTGAGTGTGATGCATTCTGGCGAAGGTTGCGTGAAGCACTGATGCACGACCCCGACCAGGACAGATGTCGAGGTCGCTTAGATGTGATACCTTTGCTGGCTTCGATTTATGGCACACGTGGAGATGATGTAAACAGTACAACAAACAGTCATTCGTCTTTGATCAATCATCCAACGCTCCCGCACACGGGTGTCACTTCGATGTGATAGCATTGTTGTTATATCGTGTGTAACAAACGGTGTTGCAACGTTCCCACGTCGTCGTTCAATACGCATTTCACGTGATCCGAACTGAAACGCTCAATGAACTATTGGCCTATATGTTGCAACACTTGCTTTTGCGCGATTAAATTTTTTAACCTTCGTAGTAAAGTGTTAGAAGTAGGCTGTTGGCAAGTAGTGCGAGCCGCGGCTATATTAAATATATTAAATATTGCGAAAAACCTGTATTTGTCTGTTTTAACAAACAAACGCTCTCTGTCTCCATACGTCTCACTCCCTCTCTCTGAGGTTCAGAGAATGGTTGGCTGGTGTGCAGATAATAACCTCCATGAAAGGTATCAAAGGCATCAATATTGAATCTAGACAAATATTGCAACCACGCAACAAAAAACGTAATTTTTTTGCACTGACCAATGCATATTACAAAGACACAGAACCTCCATATATTTTCTGTAGTTAGATAGTATGCGTTGTGTGACAATTATGAAATAAGATGTATTGTGTTTTAAACATGATAGTGTTAGTATTCATTCAGATCATTTGTATAGTTGGTAAAATGCATTGTGTTTTAAGCATGACAGTGTTAGTATTCATTCAGATCATTTGTATAGTTGGTAAAATGCTTTGTGTTTTAAGCATGACAGTGTTAGTGTTTCTTCAGATCATTTGTATAGTTGGTAAAATGCATTGTGTTTTAAGCATGACAGTGTTAGTATTCCTTCAGATCATTTGTATAGTTGGTAAAATGCATTGTGTTTTAAGCATTACAGTGTTAGTATTCCTTCAGATCATTTGTATAGTTGGTAAAATGCATTATGTTTTAAACATGATAGTGTTTGAAATAATGAATAAATAAATGAATTATACAAATGATCTGAATGAATAGGAATCATTACTGAAACAAGAAAAATAATACAAACGAACAATCATAAACCTTATGGGTATAAATATAATCAAACAACAAATTTGACAACAAATATACATTTACATGTACTTACTACAACTTTGGCTCCTATTCTTCAGACTAGTCTCTTGGTCGGGACCAGATTCGTTAAGGAGAGAATCTGAAATGGCAAACTAAGATTATCCATATGTTCGTCTATCCATGTTCAAATCCTAATATTTAAATTACACATTGTGTTTGTACATGCAAAATGTGTTTGCTTCACAGAAAAAATAGATTTCCTAAATTATTGTTATTTAGTTAATAAAATACTCCAAATATAACCTCATGGAAATTTTATGAAGTAACAAGCAGTTTTATATTTACATTATAGTATTACTATTAAGTGCTGCTATACATTATAAACACACCAGTTGCACAATCCTTAATTAGCTTTTTCTTTGTCTTCCTCTTGCTAGGCTCCTCCCTCAAGTCACTTACCTCGGATGTGGTTGTGAAATCATATCGATCGCACTCCTTTTTATTATCTGAATAACAAATGTGCATAAATGATCTGGATTGCCCCCGTGTGCACGCTTACAACTATTGATGAATATAGTGCTACCTTGCGAAATGATTTGATTTGATAGTTTTATCGGTTACACCTTACCTGTCTTACAGCAAGCCCAGTCTCCCCAATTACCTCTTTTTAAATACTTATATAGTGGTCAAAGACATACCTGATGTGAACTTGCATTTGATCACCGGAAATTTCATCCACTGGTCATTCGTTGCTGTCCTTTAATTTTTCTTGCCACATCGTTTCCTGGTGGCCAGAAGACCAGCCATTTCTGTTGATCAACCCCGCATGAGGGAACGGTTCCTTTTTCCTCACGCTCGGCCTTCAACCATGCGGCTTTAGTCCACATTCTCAGATACCTAAGTTAATGTCAAAGGGGACTCGTGAAGACAGGTGGAGCTTAAAGGGGGTAACGAGTGTCAAACAAGAACTAAAAAAGTGCATATGCAGATGTCTACTGTCTAGTGACGCTGTTGCTCTACTCCATGCAACAAAGGAAAGAGAACACAACCTTCACAATAAGGTAGACAGAGAACTTTACGATTTAGCTCATGTTTCCTAAGTATCCTCCTCTCTGTCCGGGTTGCCAAGATTTTGTTCCTGATATAAGCAACATTGAGCATCTTTGAATCACAAGGACTAGTGAAGAAACTATCTGTGTGTTGCTGCCCAATGCAGTCACACACCACCTTCACATCCTGTCTTTTTGAAGGCACATTCTTCAGTGTGTAACAAAAAGCACCCGTCCTTCCTATTGGTGGAAATGAAGGTCACCCCTCCCTTGTCGAGACTTCTAGACTTTGATCTTTCGATTTATGTTAGTCGCTTAGCAACCTGGACTATTGGGTTTGGGGATTTCCTGACTAATTTCTTGATCACCTGAAGATGATTCTCAAACTGAAATGCAGACACTTTATTCAAAGAACACTGGAAGAAACATCTTCATGCAAATGCAACACATTGTGCACATTGTTGACAGTAAATGTGTGGCTATAGATGTTTTGCATTTGTGCACAAAGTACTCAAGCAACTGCCGAGCATATGACAAATAGCCATTTCTCTTCCATGGGTCAGTGAAAGTGTAAGTGAAAGGAAATGGTCATGCACAGCTTCAGTGACAACATGACGCAAGACAACTGGGCCAGTATACAGCAAAAACTGGCGGAATTCAGTTGCCTTCCATCTGTCCAGTTCGGACAAGGACCAGGGCTGCCCCGCAAATTCCCGTGGCATGAAACCGCTCAAAGATTCAAGCCTGGCAGACACATCAGCTTTCTGATCAACTGAGAGACGACAGTTGTTAGGCCCTCATCTCAGGAAACACAGCATTCGCTTTACGACAACAAGACACACCAGATGCATGTAATATAATGGAAACCATGATATGCAAGAGGGTCTAGTACCCCTAGCCCCTGTCCCACTAGCCCCCCGGGGGCTACTGGCACTAACGGGGGGGGGGGGGGCTAGTGGCACTACTTATCATTTTGCCAAAGCCACCTGGCTGTTCCATTCAGTGTTTTATCCCACCTTAACTTTAGGGGTGAAAACATTTAGGTACCTTATTTTAAATAAGAAAATAGTCATATATCTGGTGCATATTCAAGGAATGTCAGACTTTTTTGATTGGAGAGAAACCGTAAAAACCCTCTTTTATTTGTCATACACAGATACAGGTAACCAACCATTAAAATAAGTTGTTTGCACATATAATACCATATCCATATGCAAGCATGACTAATCAATGAAATTAAGTGAAATTGTCCCTCATGTGTCCAATGGCACTGAGATACGAGTCATACGACTCAATTCCCCGGTCAAACAGTATGTATTCCAGTCCAAGTTCGTCCAAATGAGCATCGAGGTTGATGTACTTCTTCCTGCGCTTGGGAGCGGGCTGACTCGACTGTAGCTAGAGGATGGAGACGAGTGATGCGGCTTCCTCTTGGCTGAACAGCTCGACCACCTCAAAGATATTGGGGTGTATCTTGCCTGCCTTCCGCATGAGTCGTGTATGATACCCTTCAACGTGATTGTTGGTGCGAAGGCTGTCGTATTTAAAGAAATTCCACATTTCGTTTGGATACTGCACATTCATCCATGTCCTGTCGAAGTAGTCATTGAATTCTCGTACACGGGGTACATCCGGTGCTGTGTTCTTGACAAATTGAAATGCGTCTTTCACATGTGGCACAGGGACGAATGGCATCGCTAGTAGCGTACGAAACCAATTCCTGTGGTCAGCGTTCTCTCTGTAGCTCACGGGTAGTCCTATACCTTGGATTCTCCACCACAGACACTGGGCATAGTGGAAGTAGCACCCCTTGACAATCACCCGGGGAACACGTGTAGGCAGGCATTGATCAGACCTTTCTCGAAATCCTGCATGATACACTGTACGTTGGGGGCTGATGGTGAATCCGATTGATTCAGACTTTTCCTTCACCAAACTGAGGAAACGAATGTACGTGTTCCCATCTTTGTTTGGGAGCAGACCAAACACAAGTGGCAGCATCACTCCAAGAACGAATGCATGCAATGTGACTATTTGATAAAACAGCATTGGTGCTGTTGCAAACGTCCCATCCATGTGATAGGTATCAGCATTCGCTAGCGCATGCAGAGTAGAGTTGGATGCAAATGCTATTATCTTGTCGGCTCCATCGCCATCCTCGCCAAGCAGGAACCGATCTCCTTGAACCGTAGTTGTCTACTGGCCATCCAGGTCAATGTCACCTCTTGTGGATGGCATTAGGGGGAAGCATTTCCTCCGTTCATGACTTGACACGCTGGTATTGAGGCAGAGCAGATACTGTCTCACCTGGTGAAGCCGTCGCAGTCGAACTTTGTGTCGCGCTTGTACGTCACCAAGGTTGGGTTGGTGATTGTGGCTATCTTCAGCTTTCACTACAGTTCCATCATCGCTGACCACCACAAATGCCTTACACTTCACACTTTTCCTCTTGCCACATGTGAACTTCATGCCATTTGTCAATGCTTTCGATTTGTGATAGGTATAACAACAATTCAAAACAGCAACAGGAAGTCCCCTAGCACCTTCGATACACTCAACACTTGCAGCCATGTTTCACGTGTCATTCCAAACTCAAATATAAAATTCAACATGAAACTCAGGCCAGCTAGAGCAGAGCAGCTCAACATATCCTTTCCTTATTGGCTATAAATGAGTGAACTGGCAGGCACAGAACACCACAATCAATAGTTTATTCAGTTAAAAGTTAGGGCAATTACCTTTCAATAGCTTATACCTGGATAAGGGCAATTAGCTTTTAGTTAAATTGGGTTTTGCTCACCTCAAACAAGCTTTATTTAGAGGATTTATTTTAACTCTTAGTACAGTAAGCTTTTCATTTCAATTGATGTGTGAAAGTTACATGGAGCTTCAAATGGTCGACCCTTCAAATGATTAACTCTACTTACAATTAGAAATATCTAGAAAGAGGGGGTGTGTTAAATCAACAGCATACTGACAGGAGGGCTAGTGGCACTCAATTCTCACACCTCGGGGGGGGGCGGGCTACTGGGACGGGCCTAGAGACACGGGGCTACTGGGATGACACCATGCAAGAGATGCCTAAACATCACAAATGAACGCCTCTACAGACACACGATAGTTTGCGTTATCCCTACATGGCAGGTGTCCCCTCATCGGAAGGACAGGCATGTTGAATTGGAGGGCTCAGTACTACACATATATGGTAGACATGTGCGCATGACGGATGTTATCAATTAACTTAATAATACATAAACAGGCTGTACAGTAAGGATATAACTAGGTATATATATATATATATATATATATATATATATATATATATATATATATATATATATATATATATATATATATATACTACAAATAAGGCGCGTTAGGTGTTCTCATGTCTGCCACCAGGGAGCTACTAAACAACAGCGACCGCCGCCCGCTGCACCAAGTCCAACAACGCCATTGTGTGCTTGCAGTACTGTCTTATATGGCAATTATAGAGCTTATTAAACCAGTCAACTAGCATCAACGTGTATATTTTTTTAATGTCACACCCTGTTTAATCATTAACTGAATAAAATACACGTATGTATGCCGTTATGTAATGACGATGTACTGAACTAATACTAATAGACCTACAAATCGAAAATAATAACCTGGATTTGAGCAGCCGAAAACGTATATGAGTTCACACACACACACGCACGCACGCACGCACGCACGCACGCACGCACGCGCACGCACACACGCACCCACCCACCCACGCACCCACCCACCCACCCACGCACCCACCCACGCACCCACCCACCCACGCACCCACCCACCCACGCACCCACCCACCCACCCACCCACCCACCCACCACATTCAAAGTCTGGATGTGTGATGTCATGCGCAAGGCATTCTAGTATAGCAGAATGTTTTTAGTAGGAGCCGAAAGGGGCCTAGGTGAAATATGATAGATCGTGGTTCTGCATAGGAGTGAACAAATTTATACTGAATAAATAACAGCTAGAAGCACTGTTTTGAGGAAATATTCGAAAAGCATCCTTGGTATTGTCATATTGTTCCTATAATGAGGGTATAAAACCACAAGTGGCTGATTCTCCTCAATACATATAATACAAATATAATTCCATGGTACAAATAGAAAAACCGAACAAAAGAAAAACAGATTGTGCAGTAGAAGAATAGCAGAAACATAAATCACAGATATACTATTCTCATAAATATACGCATTACAATTGCAATAATGAATGTTAATTATACACGATACTAATATATTATTTACTAACAGAAATCTCTTGAGTTGAGATTTAAATGTTGCAAATGCATAAGTATAATCCACTGTTTTTACCATATTTTACCAGAGTAACACCACAGTGTCTACTAGTTTTGTATAGTATGTGGGATTTTGAAATCAGTACACGCAGTAGCTCAGCATGACGTGTCCTGTATTTGTGCATTTCATTATTTCTGTTAAACATACTTGTCATAACCGGCGTGTCAGAAACAGAAAGTAACACTGACGTCAATAAATATTGATTAAGTGCAAGTACCAGTGCAGAGACAGAATACCTGGTTCTTGAGACTTGAATACCACATAAATTAAACATTTCTAAGTAAAATTGAGCCACAGCGCCAATTTGCAATGTGGTGGTATATTGGTATAAGGACTCCTGGCGTAGGGAACATCCGCTTAAAAGGAAAACCCTGAAATCCCCGTTCTGCCCGACACTGCTTTATGTACCCATGAATGTAAGGAACATTGGATATATGGAACAGTTTAACCAAGCGCCAACATGTTCCTTATAGTGAGAGTCCTCTGCTATAAGTTTAAACAATAAATGACACTGAATTTAATAGTACCTTAACTGATGAGAAGAACAACCTGTTTCCATTGTTTGTACAATGCAAATTTAAGCTTCAAATAAACAAAACATGAGCTAACTGTGTAGTGGCTCCAGTGTGAATCCAACCATTACACTTGCACTGACAGTTGCCATGCCCACCATATTTGCACAGTTCAAATGATTTGTCGAACAAATGCTGAATATTCCATCTGCAATGGTCTGTTCTAAAGGTTTCACACCCAAACATCTATCTGGACTGTCCAGATCAAAGATTGTTTGTGGCTAGATAAAAAAATAGTATTGTTGGTTCATTTATGATCTCGTAAATATTTTTCTTGTATTACAACTATTGTATGCTCACGTCGAACGATATATTATTATTTCTTGTATCAGTGTCATGGTGGCCTGTGCGCCAGCGATCTGTCAGGTCTTAGTCCTGGTCTCCATGGATCAAACAACATTTTATTCACTATAGTCATGTATAGTTTAACTATATTCTTGTGTTCATGGTTTAATCCTAATGAAATAAATCTCTCTCTCCTTGATGTAGTGCTTTTTACGTAAATAATTACAAATCAAAGTGCTTCACACATAATATTTATTATTTATTATTATACCGAACTTATAAAACACTCTTTTCATACATAAAAGCCTGCTCAAAAGTTCTGTACACAATGAATAAAATAATCATAGACAGTAAAAACAAAGCATAAAAACGATAACGTGATAGAAAAATGTAATATTATAGAAGACTGGATATAATAAGATGAATATGTATATACTGTTTTTAAAATGTAATAAAATAAAAAAAATTAAAACTGACTAGAAAGAGTTAAGCACCAAAATGAGCCAGGAACAAATGTGTTTTTAGCAGCTTCTTGAAAGTGTTCAGTGTTTTTGCTTCATGAATGTGAGCCGGTAGCGCATTCCACAACTTAGCTGCTGAACACTGGAATTTTCTGTCGCCGTAAGTAACTGTTCTAGCCCTTGGAACTTCTAGTGTCACTGAATCCATGGATCATAGCGTTCATCTTGGTTGGTACACATTCAGCATGTCCGATATATATCCTGGAGCCTGTCCGTGTAGGGCTTTATATTTGTGCATCAGGATTTTGAATTGCACATGATAGTTATAGCGTGTGTGTGTGTGTGTGTGTGTGTGTGTGTGTGTGTGTGTGTGTGTGTGTGTGTGTGTGTGTGTGTGTGTGTGTGTGTGTGTGTGTGTGTGTGTGTGTGTGTGTGTGTGTGTGTGTGTGTGTGTGTGTGTGTGTGTGTGTATTATACACCTGTGTATGTGTGTATATATATATATATATATATATATATATATATATATATATATATATACATACATACATACATACATACATACATACATACATACATACATACATACATACATACATACATACATACATACATACATACATACATACATACATACATACATACATACATACATACATACATACATACATACATACATATATATATATATATATATATTAAATTGTCAAATTAATCAAATATTGCATTGTTGTTAGACATACCTATTATAGACAATTACTGTTGAGTCATTGGAATTATCTGTAGCTTGCTATGCATCTTCATCATTATCATCAAACCGTGTCATGTTTGTTCCTTCGTGTTGTTTTTGGAGTTTCTTCTCATAATCTCGAATTACACATTCTTTTTTTCTCCATCATCCACATCTTTTCCTCCTCCATCCACTGTATCATTTCTCTCAAAAGCTTCTCTTTGTCATTGATCAATGCGCTTCCCGCTAGTGTAGGGTTATCCAGGCTGAGTCGTCCTGATTCCAGTAATTCATACCAAGTGTTGAATGGAAAGGTTGACCCTAAGTGAACTACCTCTATTTTATCCTTCTCTCTTTGAGTTGCACAACCTTCCAAATGTTCTTTTGATTTTGTGAGTTAACGTCATCAAGTAACGCCCATAGTTCTGATCTAGTGCAGGTGTAAATGTTTATCGTAGAGGCCATCTTTGTGTTGTTATGTCAAACTGAGTTTATAAATGTAATAGTATTTAACAAAGTTGATTACAATAATTCAAAAGCAGACCAATTGGTATAGTCTGAACATTTCAGAAACATGACTAGTAATAAACAGTTACTGATGCAGTTTTGTCACTAGAACAAGACAGCAAGACAAATCACCAAAGTAGTGCAACTAAACATTTAGCATACACAATATAATTTAAGAACAGGATATACAATCGCAAACGTATGTCTATTACACAGAGATTTGGCGATAATGTCAGGTTTTCATATTATGAAAATAGTCAGTGTACTAGCCTAATATAACAGTGACATAATTAGTTATATCAATTAATTTACAAAGTATCGAACTAGTCTTTAACAACACCTAAATCACTACATGAAAATGAAATAAACACAATGCTGTCGTAAGGGTTAAATTCCAATCAGCTGTGTGTAACTAAGCAACAGATGCGGCCATGATGTGGCCACACCCAAAACTGGTCATGTCGCAAAGTTCTTCTAAAAAATATGTTGAACCTAGCCTAGTTCGAATACGTTGAACCTACCAATATTGTAACAAATAATTCAGCATTACTTGCGAAACTAACTAAATCGTAGCTAGAAGTCGACAGGTTATTTATTACACTTTTGAAACTGTCCCACAAAGTTGTAAACATTAACCCTTGAAAGCCGGCAGGCTTCTCCTGGTTAATACTGTCGTGCAGAAATAATACTTGCAACAAGCAGAATACCCTGTTTGGAAATTTCAACGCAGAATTACAAGCAGAATAACCCTGCTTACAGAATAACCCTGCTCACAGCGCCAATATTGTGCTTTTGTACTTACTATTAGTTGTCAGCGCAATGCCAATGGGGCGAGACTCTGGACTATGACGACGCTTCCTTCTGCAGGCGTGCGTTCGTCTTTCCGGTATTCAATCTGTCTGTTGACGTCAGTGGGGCGTATTTATAGGGTGGACTATTTTGTGTGTGGCTATTGTGTGGATGATGACTATTGTGCTTATTACCCGTGAATGCGGACTATTTACATGTGTGCTCCGCACTACACACCCAGTCATCGATGCTATCTATCATGATGAGAGTAGAGAGGAGGCTGCATGGTTGTCTGGTCTCGGCAGTGCTAAATCTTCACAACCCTGTGCAAATATATACCCCTTTTTGAACTAGTAAATTCAAAACTAATTTAATTTATCTGACAATTTCATTAAAACTAAGTAAAAAAAGTCTGCGCAAAGAAGCTTGTGTCATTGTGAATATTAGGTAGGTTCGACTTGAGTAAGGACCTTAAAGCTTGTGTGTTTTTATGATATAAACCTAAACAATGTGATAAACTACCTCATTAACATAAACAAAAAACATTGTTTGGTCAATAGACATAGCATTCTGTATAATGTACTCAGCTGAATGTGACAGCAGTTATTGTTTCATATCCATTTCATACACACTCGTATATCCTCTTGCTAGGTCATTAGCAGAATTGATTGAGCCCCGTCATGGATGCTTCTGCAGTGGCTCATGTGGGATATTTTACTTCCCCTGACATAGACACCAGGTAGATGGGACCAACAGCTTTAGTGTCTCTTCCAAAAGAAACGGACAAAGTGTGGTTAACGAAATTGCCCAGGTTTCGAAATGGCAGCAGGTGGTTTTGAACACCGGTCCCTTCAACCGAAAAGTCTGATGCTCTACCACAGGTGGTTTTGAACCCCGGTCCCCTCTGATGCTCTACCACACGACCACCGCACCCCATTTCATATCCATGATATCTGGTAATATGTATTTTCATAAACACTTTCAGAGGACACAAGAAAAAGATCATGTTGTCTGGACAATATATTCCCATTGCATCTGCTTCCTGAATTTATGACATGACAGTCGGTGATTGTACTCTGACAGTCACACTCACAGATAGTATCCAGACATCAATTAAAGGCTCATCTCATAAGGGGCCATCCATAAAGTATGTTATGCTATTTTTCGACTTTTTTGAGACCCACCACCCCCTTGTCTCTGAGCATGACATACTTTATGGATGGCCCCTAAACTGCAAGGTTAACATATAGTTCATGCACTGTTTAGAAATCAATCCACTTACATTAAGAATTTGTAGTTCAACTAGATCCGAGTTTTGGCTTGATGGCAGACAGTGTTTGGCCAGCACAGTCCGCATCTCTTTTGTGCAGTTATGCATGCTTCAGTAAACACTTTCTGTTGATGAGGAAAATCAACTGCCTTTCGATGTTCTGCAGATTTCTCATGTTTGGCGAGGTGATCTTTTTGGGGGTTTGTAGCACCCTTTCCACATATTAATATATTGGTACATTTCGCCTCAATGCAGAGTTTGGACTGAAATATGTTTTTGTCAGCATCACAAATGAGCCACGGATATATACAGTACCAATCAGCTTTGATTGATCGACTCCGTTTTCAAAAAAATTACTGGATGTTGACTCTGCACGGAACACTTGGTTTGGATGCAGGCACTGGTGTGTCGACTCTATATGGAACACTTGGTTTGGACGCAGGCACTGGGGTGTCAACTTTACATGGAACACTTGATTTGGATGCAGGCACTGGGGTGTTGACTCTACATGGAACACTTGGTGTGGACGCAGGCACTGGGGTGTTGACTCTACATGGAACACTTGGTTTGGATGCAGGCACTGGGGTGTCGACTTTACACGGAACACTTGGTTTGATGCAGGCACTGGCTGAGTACACTTACTTCCAAAAAATTATGTAATATTTGGTTGATATAAACATTTGTGTTTGGATTTGTTGATTGTAGCTGAGTTTAGTTGAAGTGACGATGCCTTGGAATGGTGTGTTGACATTGAATTGTCCTAGGAGCACCTGGATTGGTATGGTTTAATTCCATGCATACGTTTAGCACTCGAGCTGAGAGAGCGGGGAGCCAAAAATTGCACAATGTCATTTGGTTCGTACACAGATCACTGATTGTAGTCATACAAAGAACATTGGGACGACATTATACACGAAGCAGGATGCCCTTGCAGTACACTCGGGACAACTTTGGCATGCTATAAAGGTGGATTTAAATTTTTTTTCGGGTATATTGTTTGAACAATTTGGTAGTGTGTTATGCTGATAATCATGCAAAAATAATGAAACATGCAATCTGTATATATCAGTGATTTTAAGTATGTTTTCAGATTTAAAATTAGGATCAGTGTGACATCCATAATTTGTTTTGTTAATTATCCGTATAGCGTGTTTTTGTAAAATTTCTAACTTCTTTATTGCACTTCCATTTCCCCTGCTTGTAATTGTATTCCATAAGTTATGTGTTTTTGTAAAATGTCTAACTTCTTTATTGCACTTCCATTTCCCCTGCTTGTAATTGTATTCCATAAGTTATGTGTTTTTGTAAAATGTCTAACTTCTTTATTGCACTTCCATTTCCCCTGCTTGTAAGTGTATTCCATAAATTATGTGTTTTTGTAAAATTTCTAACTTCCTTATTGCACTTCCATTTCCCCTGCTTGTAAGTGTATTCCATAAGTGATGTGACTTTGGATTAAGGTATAGTAGAGAAATTTCAATGCATTGTGTGGTAAAAAAAGTCGCTGTTAGTTACAAAAATGCTTCATTTCCTGGTTTATATTATTAATTGAAATGCTAATATCAATATATGAGTCCCTCTACTCTAAGCCCCTCCCTCCTCCCCTGACATTTGTGTATAGTGCCTCGAGTCCCTCTACTTTAAGCATCTCCCTCCTCCCCTGACATGTGTGTAAAGCACCTTGAGTCCCTCTACTGTAAGCCTGTCCCTCCTCCCCTGACATTTGTGTATAGCACATTGAGTCCCTCTACTTTAAGCATCTCCCTCCTCCCCTGACATTTGTGTATAGCACCTTGAGTCCCTCTACTTTAAGCATCTCTCTCCTCCCCTGACATTTGTGTATAGCACCTTGAGTCCCTCTACTTTAAGCCTGTCCCTCCTCCCTTGACATTTGTGTATAGCACGTTGAGTCCCTCTACTTTAAGCCTCTCCCTCCTCCCCTGACATTTGTGTATAGCACCTTGAGTCCCTCTACTTTAAGCCGCTCCCTCACCCCCTGATATTTGTGTATAGCACATTGAGTCCCTCTACTTTAAGCCTCTCCCTCCTCCCTTGACATTTGTGCATAGCACCTTGAGTTACTCTACTTAAAGCCTCTCCATCCTCCCCTGACATTTGTGTATAGCACATTGAGTCCCTCTACTTTAAGCATCTCCCTCCTCCCCTGACATTTGTGTATAGCACCTTGAGTCCCTCTACTTTAAGCCTCTCCCTCCTCCCCTGACATTTGTGTATAGCACCTTGAGTCCCTCTACTTTAAGCCGCTCCCTCCTCCCCTGACATTTGTGTATAGCACATTGAGTCCCTCTACTTTAAGCCTCTCTCTCCTCCCCTGACATTTGTGTATAGCACCTTGAGTTACTCTACTTTAAGCCTCTCCATCCGCCCCTGACATTTGTGTATAGCACATTGAGTCCCTCTACTTTAAGCCTCTCCCTCCTCCCCTGACATTTGTGTATAACGCCTTGAGTCCCTCTACTTTAAGCATCTCCCTCCTCCCCTGACATTTGTGTATAGCACCTTGAGTCCCTCTACTTTAAGCCTCTCCCTCCTCCCCTGACATTTGTGTATAGCACATTGAGTCCCTCTACTTTAAGCCCCTCCCTCCTCCCCTGACATTTGTATATAGCACATTGAGTCCCTCTACTTTAAGTCCCTCCCTCCTCCCCTGACATTTGTGTATAGCACGTTGAGTCCCTCTACTTTAAACCTCTCCCTCCTCCCCTGACATTTGTGTATATCACCTTGAGTCCCTCTACTTTAAGCCGCTCCCTCCTCCCTTGACATTTGTGTATAGCACATTGAGTCCCTCTACTTTAAGCCTCTCCCTCCTCCCCTGACATTTGTGTATAGCACCTTGAGTTACTCTACTTTAAGCATCTCCTTCCTCCCCTGACATTTGTGTATAGCGCCTTGAGTCCCTCTACTTTAAGCCTCTCCCTCCTCCCCTGACATTTGTGTATAGCACCTTGAGTCCCTCTGCTTTAAGCCTCTCCCTCCTCCCTTGACATTTGTGTATAGCACATTGAGTCCCTCTACTTTAAGCCCCTCCCTCCTCCCCTGACATTTGTATATAGCACATTGAGTCCCTCTACTTTAAGTCCCTCCCTCCTCCCCTGACATCTGTGTATAGCACGTTGAGTCCCTCTACTTTAAGCCTCTCCCTCCTCCCCTGACATTTGTGTATAGCACATTGAGTCCCTCTACTTTAAGTCCCTCCCTCCTCCTGACATTTGTGTATAGCATGTTGAGTCCCTCTAAGCATCTCCCTCCTCCCCTGACGTTTGTGTATAGCACCTTGAGTCCCTCAACTTTAAGCCTCTCTCTCCTCCCCTGACATTTGTGTATAGCACATTGAGTCCCTCTACTTTAAGTCCCTCCCTCCTCCCCTGACATTTGTATATAGCACGTTGAGTCCCTCTACTTTAAGCATCTCCCTCCTCTCCTGACATTTGTGTGTAGCACCTTGAGTCCCTCTAAAAAAAAAGCAAAACTAGGTCAAATTGCTTTAAACACAAACTAAATGCATACAATTCAAGTATATCAAATGTATAAACTTATAACTAAGTAACGAGCATATGCGATTATATAAGCGCGATTAGCCTCATAGAATGTCAAATGTCGAAGCGTCTACAACTTCTAGTATGGCCAGTTCCGGACTACTGTGTTCCGGCCTACTGAGGTCACACAACATTTGAAAAACACACTGCCAAGCAGTAGAATGATGGAAGCTTCTATATATTTTCCATCCCCACTCCACTACGCAAACCGACAGGAGTTTCTGACATGGGGATATTTAGAGAACGGCACATACTGGCAGATTGAGTTGCCATTGCACCCCGCCAGTTGAAGATGAGGGCGCCGAACAACACATCATCCAACACGTCATGGGAAGGCCGATTCGACCGGCACCAGTCGTGAATGGCCTGCATGTCGTATTTGTAACATTTGCTCATAAAAAATATCGTTCAAATTGGCATTATCCGCCACGATGGTGGCATTAATAACCCAGCACTGATTGTCTTTATACATGACCCCATCAGGTTTTTGTGGGGTCCCGCCCCTTACTGGAATAGTAGGGGCCCGACACACAGTCCATCCGCGGATCTCCAGCTGTTGGAGAAACGTCTCCATGAGCGTATCGTGATGCATTATTCGGTGCCCCCATGTTCTGGGGCAGACTTATAGAATGTGTCCGATAGACTCAGTCCGCCAACAAGCATCACAGCGTTTGTCAGCATTGGGACGACCACAGACGGATCTTAGCTTTATGGCCACCGTACCGGCACGGATTTGTAGTGAATGTATAAAGTTTGCGCCCGTCAGTAATGCTGTACCTTCAGTTACCCAGCTCTGTACTGACGCTACTGTCCGGGAAGCACTGAATCCCCGGCCGTCGACTGACCCATGCAATGCCGCTGCTAGCGCATATTTTGCAGCGGATGAATCCTTCACAATACAATCGCCAACACTCAAAGGAGGATTAAAGCATCGGCTCCTCTCCTTGGCAAAGTTTAGGGAGGAAATAGCAAGAGGCATTATGGCCTTGTCAGAAGATTTTGAAAGTCTATCCAGTCTGCAAGTTTTCATGACTGGAATTGACAGACGAAGAGATGGAACACCTAGTCCTCCCTCATGTACTTCGGGATGAAAAAAGCATTAACTGCATCACGGGGCAGCCTAAGCCAGGTTCTCAGGCTTCGACGGACAAGCTTGTCTAGTTTCTTCAGCACGGCACAATTGCTCCGTGAGAGGACTAGACGGTGATATAACTTGGGAATGAGATGTGTTTTTAGAATATACAAATGCTGTTGGGGTTTCAGTGGAGCACGGGTCAAATGGTTCAACCCTCGGGTGAGGAGCTCCTCGGGGGAGGAATCAGACTCCCTCGCACTCACCGAAATCCCCAGGTACTTATAACCTTGGGAGATTCCCTGCAAGAGACACGAGCGGGTTGGGATCGCAAACCCACTTCTTTGCTTTCCTGTCCACCGCAATACTCAAGTTCTTCGATTTGTCTGTATTGAGCATCAGACTGCAGCGCCGCAGGGCCCCGCTAAACTGGTCGCAAAGATTCTGGATGCCAATCTTGGATTCGGCCACCAGGACTACATCGTCCGCGAATGCCAAGTGATTGAGACGAGGGCCATCCTTGGTAACCTTTACACCCATCTCGTTGTCAAGAGACGCAACTGCCCAGTCGATGACGCAGTTGAACAGCAGTGGAGAGAGAGGATCTCCCTGTCGCACGCCCCTATTCTGCTGAAGGGGGTCGCCAGTTTGGTCAGCAACCTGTAGGGTAATCGACGCCTCGGCATAGAGACTGCGCAGGTATTCAACAAAGGGCCCAGGCACCCCCATTCTCTTCACGGCCAGTAAGAGGGACTCATGCGACACCGAGTCAAATGCCTTAGATACGTCGAGAAACGGCAAGGAGAGCTAGGGGGCAGCCGTGGCCTAGTGGTTAAGGTGTTGGACTCTAAATTCGAGGGTTGTGAGTTCAAGACCCACACTGGGCACGGTTTGTTTTCGAAGCTTAGGCAATTTCGTTTACCCTACTTTGCCTCAGTCTACTCAGCTGCAAATGAGTACAAACACTGTTTGGAAGGTACCTGCGATGGACTAGTGTCCCGTCCAGGAGAGTCAGTATAACTGCACTCTAAACTACAGAAACCAGGTTTAAGCACTGGCCATATAAGCCTTCATGGCTTCCTAAGGCGTAATGCCTGGGGGATGACTTTACCTTTACCTACATGTCCCTAAGCAGGCACCTCAGGAGAAATACGTTATCAGTGATCCCGTCTCCCTTAACAAACGCTCTCTGACGAGAAGTAAATTCCAAAAGACCAGACAGTCAGTCGGCCAGTAGTCTACGAAATGCTCGACATATAAACGAGGAAATAGAAATGGGCATAAATTGGCCCGGTCCTTCTGGGTTTTCGGGATGAGGACCGTTCTGCTGCGACGAAAGTCAGCTGGCTGGTACCCAACATACAACCAGAGGTTAAAGTGCGCGAGGAGAGCACGAGGGTCAATGTTCTTCAGGTCCCGCATCAAAACCTTGTCCGGGCCTATGGCTCCCTCCTTCGTCTTGCGAAGGGTTGCAAATAGTTCGGGCAGGGCAATTATACGGATGAGATCCCAGAGGATTGGTCCCTGTACTTGTGGGTCACGATTATCAACTTGGGACAGTTTGCCGAACACCCGGCTCAAGAAGACCACCTGATCCTCCAGAGGGATGCTCGGGGTCTCCTATTGCACCCAATCTCCCGATAAAACCTGTTTAGCACAGGCCAAACGGTTCTTACGGAACAACTTCTGAATCCTCGCATACTGAGTCCTCCTTCGCGCCTTCCTCCCTCCAGCCGAGTTCCCGGCGCCTCGACCTCCTTTCTTGTGAGGGAAGCAATTGCTTCGCCCTTTAGCCATTCCAAATATTCATTGTCAGTAAGACTTAAAATGCTCTTGTATTTGGCGTTCCGCCTCATACCTTTGATCCCTTCAAAAGAGCTTGCGACAACCTTCTGCGGCCAACCTTTTCTCCTCCAGCTCACTACCGGACCAGCGTTTATTTGTAGATGGCGTACTCCTGACCCCAAATCGTGTAAAGGTCCCAAATCCCCGACAAATCACCGACACTGACTGGGGACGACACCATCTCCCCTATCTCAGACGAGGAGTGGGGGACTGAGACATTGTCCCTATGATACTCCGTAGTATGCGAGTGATGTTTATGCTGTGACAGTCCCCTACGAGAACCGTAGGGAATGCCGTGCCATACCCGTCAATATTTACCAATTACTGCATAAATTACTACGCACATGTGCTTTGTGGCGAAAATTTTTCCAAAAATCCTTCCGCCTATTTAAATCATCTAAAAATCCACGGTTACACTGCTAACATGTTCTACCAGCAAACTTGCCAATGTGTCTGCACAAATGCAGTTACGTCAGATGGTATGATTTTTTTATTACACATATCTAAAATTACTGTGCCCTACATTCGTGTGTAACACACCAGGAAGTCTAACTGAGGCATGATCCCTACTGTTATAATGGAGAATAAATGTAAAAGCCTGGGCCTATATGCCAGACACATCAAAGTCACAGAGTCACATATATGCAAAACAACAAAATTATCTTTGATTTCTATCAAATAGAATAGCATTTTTAGGCCGAGGTACATCGATATGCTGATTTCTTGTAGACATATCCAACTCATATTATTATGCCATTATGTTTAACCTTTTCTTTTAGAAGAAAGCCTTCCAATTCTCCAAAAATCATACATAAGTTTATTTATTAATTTGCATAATATCTTATGTATTCTAAAATGCCCTACCCTATCTCTGTAGTAGATTTTATCTGACGTAGCTGTCCATCTCTGTCCGTCGTTGAACAACAGCACATAAGTACGAGAGATTCGTCCACTTTCTGAAGCTGAAGTACATTTCGCATAATTCCCACTCCACAGTTCTCCAGGTTGTGTTTGGTCATCCTTGTTTTTTTTGGGGGGTGCTCCACCTCAAGGCTGCTTCGGCAAAACGCAACTCTGATCTCGATTTCATTCTTCTTGAGTATAATTTTGTGGTCGATCATCATACGGGTCGTAGTCTGAAGAATGCACCTCTGGCCATATTCATGCGATTTTTTTATGTCAATATCGGCTCCTCCTTCTTTGCAAACTATGCTTCCCAGGTAGGTGAAGGTATCAGTGATTTCCAGTTCTTGATCGAGATAGACTGATACAGGATTTCTGTGGTTCTGTCCCATCACCTGGGATTTCTTTTTGTTGATCTTGAGTCCTACTTTCTGGGTGATTTCCTTGAGTCTCTTCGTCCTTTCTTGCACCGGCATAAATGACAGATAACAATCTCTATGGTGCTGCGTGTGTGTATGCGGGCTGGAGGATACAAACAATTCGGATGTTTATTGCATTGGCTTCTGCATCGCTCACATTTTTGCAATAACATGGCCTTGAAATTATCCCTCCGGGCATTTCTGCAATTCTGCACTGACTGACTTCACACCAGCTTAAAGGGTTATTTTTATCAAGTGCCAAGCAGCTCACCATGGAAGATGAACCACAGAAGATACAATGTTGCTTAAAGTCAAAGCTGGGTACTTCTGACAAGCTCTTCAGAAGATACCATATTGCTTAAAGTAAAGCTGGGTACTTCTGACTTTCTCTGTGAACCACAGAAGAAACAATGTTGATTAAAGTGAAAATTCAATATTTCTGGCCATCTGTGTAAACTACAGAAGATACAGAGTGTTGCTTAAAATCTAGCATTCTCTGTGAACCACAGAAGATACAATGTTGCTTAATGTCAAGCTGGGTACTTCTGGCCTTCTCAGTGAACTACGTTCAGAAGACAAAGTAATTCATTTCATTAGACTGAAATATTAAAATATATCTCGCCATGTCGCTCTCTATTAGTGACTACGCAATTATAATTCATTGCAACCAATAATTCATTGCAGGCCAGCCCATGTCTGCAAAGTGAATATTTTTCATTTCCATATTCCCATAGCTATTATGGTGAAAGAAATACTGTCACTTTCTTGTGGCTGCTATCATGATATGTGGATCACAAAAGGAAGTTTATATTGCGATTGTGTGAAGTGAGAACAGTAAGGGGAAGAAGTGTTGATTTTTTAATAATGGGTGGTGGAGATAATGCTATTACCACTGTGTTAAAATACAATTAAATTAGGGAACAAAATATTTGGTGGTCGGGTCTGTGAAAAAAAATTGTGCCTTCCACCCCATACATTTATTTCTGGAATAGCCCTAAAGGGAATATCTATCTGTAGGATAGGTGTAAATATTAGTAACGTGGGTAAAAATAAATATACATGTCTCCACCCACACACATACACAACGTGTTCTTATGTATGTGCTGACAAATGTATTGTTTGTGTTTCAGATTCCTTTTGCTGATGGTACAATTAGTCATATATGGGGTGCACCATTACCTGTGGGTGTCATTAGTCACTACAAAGATGAAATCGTATTGTGTAGAATTTATTATTTGTATTGATCTTGATAATAAATATGTGAGAGGAAGCAAGAATATATTAATTGTGTTTACTGTGTAGCCATTCACCATCACCATGTAACAGCCTCATGACATAATTGTAGAGCGCCGAAGTTCTAACCAGTGATTGCTAGTAGACCTGTGTCTGTGTGTTCAATAGACGGAATAGCCAACTGTGGCCGCATTTTGGCTATTCCGTCTACTGAACGCACAGCTTCCCAGCCGTTCCGCCAGTCTACATATAATTGCTTGCAATTTGGTGAATAGATGCATTGTACCAGTTTATATATATACACATGCCAGTAACATCGTTATATGGAACACCCCAATAACGTTTTTTCCCGTCCTTTCCAGGCCCTTCGGAGAATATTGTCATTCACAATGTCGATTGACACCCGGGCGTACCAACCCATCGCCGGCGTCGATGAGCGGGTAACCATTAATGCAATAGCAAGGAGTTTAAGGGGTTCGGTAGCACATTGTGAAAATAACATCGATACCAGTTCGTTTTCTCAGCGTATTTAAAACGGCCTTCTGTCGGATAGTACAAATATAATTGCCCCGACGGACTTGGACACAGTGGCGCCATATGACGGATAAAATATCAGCACCCTATAACCCCCAATCACTAGTCTTATTAAAACATGCGCATACACTGAAGGTTATGTTGTTACTTTATATTGAACTAGAATGCAGTTTACTTTCTTTTAAAAGTTCGGCCAAAATCATCCCATATTGATCAGCTTCAGAATACTGTAAATTAATGTATAATATTATTATGTATGTATGCTAACTATTTAAAATGGAAATACTGCTTACAACTAATACCACAAATTCAGCAGTATTGTGTCGTTGAAAAAGTTCGTGCAGGCCACTAAGAGGCATCGCTTCTCGGCCTTTTGGCTAAGATCAAAGTGTAGTATCTGTTCTTATCAGCTTAATATCTGATACGTTCCCCACTGGGGAACTTCGATATTAAACTGATTTTTGGAACTGGGAGAAGATGCAGGAGCTTGCTCCGACTTCTCCACGGGTTGGCCCGGTATTGCAGTACCTCCGGGATCGGCCCACTCCCACCAGGGAGTAATAAAAGCCAAAAATTTAAATCTGAGTTTACGGGATGTTTTCCATTCCTGAGTTTTTGCACTTTTATCGTATGTGTGTATACCTCGATAACTGCAAGTGAATCACTCCTACAATGTTTCGAAAAAGACAGCAAGCAACATGTACCTGTTTTTATTATCATGTTCACGTACCAGAGGTAGCAAATATAATTCGCAAGTTACTGCAACGATAATAAAATAATGTCAAAAGAACTTAGTGCAACGATAATGCAAATAGGACTACACCGCAACCTTAAACTATAACTAACTAAAATACTCGTGGCTGATCGAATCTCACATCGGGCAAAGATGTGTTGCTCTATTATAGTATACTGATTTTTAAATATACAAGTTTTAGATTCGAAAACAATATGATCTATGTTGTCAAATATACATGCTGTGTGATACGGGAATGACGCAGCACACATTTCCTAGCTGTCTCATTGCTCTCTATCATGAAATCTAAGTTCTAACAAGAACATGACAGGCGGGACGTACCATTTTTTATTTATTTTACATACCCACATCGCGCGGCCGCTTAATGCACGATCTCGCTGTCAGCCCACTGGCCGCATGAAATAGCCCCGCCAGCTGTTGTCCGCTGTCCGCAGGTTGCCGATCCTTGACTACAGCTTATCAGTGGCATATTTAGGGGGAAGCCATTGGACCATGCCCCTCCCCTCCCGGCGCCTTGGCGAGATCCTAGATACGACAAGATGTCATGTAGCGATACAGGAAACGCTCTTTCTGGCATATCGGATTTTATTGCGACATCTAGCATTGGTCCAAAAGACTTTCCTTATCTAGACATGACCCATCCACTGCGCACGGCCCTTTCATTCAACCGGCTGCTATCGCACAGACAGCTACAAGAAACCCTTTCATGCGTGCCGCGATGTCAGTGATCTCTAACACTAGGTGGTGCCGAACGTAGACATATCGCTTAGTTCGAACGTGTGCTACTGAGACTATCGTACGTCGATGCAGTAAGAAGCGGACAGAACAGTCACGAATCTCGCGCAGTAAGTACGTCAAAGGACAAGCGTCATTGTGTCCGTTACACAGATATCATGTCGTTTAGATCTCAGTCCTACTAGGAAATTGTGCTGTATGTTTATTCGTGTGTCCTTCTCCACAGTTAGTAAGTCCATGACAGGTTTCTTCCATTCCCTGCGTGGGATCTTTTACTTCCCTTGGCATAGACACCAGATAGAAGGGACCAACGGCTTTTACTGTTTCTTCCGAACGATATCAACAATTGCCCAGACTTCGAAACGGCGGAGGTGGAATCGATCCACCGTCCTCTCGATCGACAGGCGTGTGCTCTAGCCACTAGACCACCGCTCCCCACTGTGGTGGTTATATAAATGGGGTCGTTTCATGACCCTCTAAACAGCTCGTTGACCTCGTTACAATATCATCAGTTGTTTACAAGTAAATGGTGTAAAGGGTTGAACAGGTTACACACAATTTAATTAACTCGTATATCTGATATCGAGATTGTAGACCATACAATTGTGGCATACATAATATAAGCAAGTTTTTAAAGCCTTTCACACGGGCAATTTGCACGTGTGAAAACACGATGGGCCACTGGAACTCACGATGGGCCACTGGGACTCACGATGGGCCACTGGGACTCACGATCCGCCAGTGCTATTCAAAATCGCGAAGTTCTTGCATAAGTTACCGTACATGAACTATCAATTAATGTAACTGGAGAAATGTCAGGGAAACAAAGTGGAATTAGCTGTAACAAGAAATTAAGATTAATAAACCGCAATAACAATACACAATTACGACGTTATGCCATTGGGATAGCCGGTACTTGGTATGATTGCCCCGGTCTTTGCATCTGGGTCACATGCTCCTGGTATAAATTTCCTTCAACCTCGAGTGCACTGATTGATCAATTGAAGCGTTAATATTTATTTCAAAGGATACGCGTGCGTGCGTGCGTGCGTGCGTGCGTGCGTGCGTGCTGCCACAGTGTTGTATTACATGTGACACATTTATATAGTGGCAGTGTTGCGGGAGTTGATCATTAGCTGTTGATTAATTAAACAATTGGCCGATCATGCAATTAAGGTAAAAATGACATATTTTCCAATGATGGTTTACATTCACACAAAGGGCGGTGGTAGTAACTTGTTTCGACTTATATGTTGTGTTGATACAACTATTGCATAACCCACAGACCGATTTCTAATAAGTGATAAAATCGAATCAAAATCATTTTAAAGACAAAACCCCCAGAAAAACCCAAAGGTACTTATGTCAACGTTATTTATTGTAGTCCTAGAATGTGGAAACTTCACCTATGATCCCTCGATAGTTTAGTGCGCGCAGCAACTGTCGTGGATGACTGCGCACGGCCCTTCTATTCAAGCAGCTGCCATCGTGTCTACCCGCCGTCTCTCCGTTTGTTTGTTTTTGATAACAACTGTAAAGTCTCCTTTATGGGGACAACACACAACTACTCGGGTTCTCTCTGTCACACACGCAACACGCACGGACACACGAATTGTGTACGCAGGTAAACATTTGATGCTAATGAGTCATGGTTTTATGTTCACTCTAAATAACATATGAGTTGTGTAACTACGCGGTCATGTAAGTTTAGTTTCCCCACTGCTGTCGTAAACGTTATCAAAATAGGTGATCAAGTTGCCAGAAGCAATGAATGGGGTGTAGAATATCAACCATTCATGTGACAGTGACGGCAGCGCCGGTGTCAGATGGTTGTTCGACCTGTAGTAAAACGACCCTGTCTCGCTTTAGCGGTGTCGTGGAAGATTACACGAACAACGGCAACCACTGTAGTCTTTGCGTCCGCATGAGGCAACACTATTAACGCTGTCCGGGGATTTCTGTAGAAGCCGTGGTTGACAAATTTGACAGATACGCTCGCAATTTTTCTGGGTCATATGGTCCTGGTATAAATATCCTTCAACCTCGATGCACTGACTGATCTACTGAAGCGATAACAATTAATTCAAAGGATATACACGCGTGCGTGCGTGCGTGCGTGCGTGCGTGCGTGCGTGCGTGCGTGCGTGCGTGCGTGCGTGCGTGCGTGCGTGCGTGCGTGCGTGCAGCCACAGTGACATGTTACATGTGACACATTTACATGGTGGCAGTCTTTCGGGAGTTGGCCAATTGGCCAATCATGCAATTAATGTAAAAATTGCATATTTTCCAATAATGGTTTACATTCACACAAAGGGTAGTCGCACTTGTTTCCACATATATGTTGTGTTGGTACAACTATTGCATAACCCACAGAACGATTTCTAAGAAATGAGAACATAAAATCAAGATAATTTTAAAGACAATAACCCCCAGAAAAACCCAAAGGTACTTATGTCATCATTATTTGTTGTTGTCTTGGAATCTGGAAACCTTCACCAATGATCCCTCGACAGCATAATGCTCGCAGCAACTATCGTGGATGACTGCGCACGGCCCTTCTATTCAAGCAATTTCTCTCGTGTCTGCCCGCCGTCTCTCCAGTTGTTTGTTTTTTATAACAACGTATACATATGTGTGACTCTTTTTAAAGTTAAAAATGTGTGATCAAGTGCACCCCCCCAAAAATGCATTACGGGTTTGCCGTAACTACTAAATAACCACTGGTGTGACTATTTAACAACGTAGTTACACAAGTTTCTCCACTAAGACTTATGAGACGAGTTGCCATAAGCAATGAATGAATAAAGAATCTAAAATATTAATATGGTTATGGACATATTAATGGTTAAGATACTGTTTCATCACTCCCAGTGTTAGCTTATCAGTGGGGGATCTTTTTCTTCATCGTGTGCCAGATTGGGGCTCAGCACTTGGTGCAGCGATGAAGTGGCATCCTCTATGGTGGCATGCTCGGCCGTATGATATAATGATCCATCCTGACTATAAAACTACTTACTTTATCGCCCACCCACTCGTGTTCTTTATTATTTTTTTTTACGGAGATTGTTGTTAACGCTTAACTTTGGTTTCTTGATTTGCCATCCAAGCCAAAGGCCCAGATGGCAAGTGGACAAGGAAGCCATTAGCTTATCGAGAGTCCATCAGTGTTCATCTACGTGTAACCCGCTCTCCTGAGATATGTGTCAACCTTGTTTTTAAACATATTCACGTTGCTAGCAGTTATACAATCTGTAGATAATTTGTTCCATTCATTTATTGTCCTCTGTGAGAACGAGTGCTTCCTGATGTCCAATCCACACTGATCCCTTACTAATTTTACCTCATGTCCTCTAGTTCTACTATCTTTCTTGGGTGAAAAAAAACATTTTTCTATCAATATTTTCATACCCATTAAATATCTTAGAAATGTCAATCTGATCTCCTCTTAACCTCCTTGTCTCTAGAGTTGTTAAGCCACATTCTTTCAGGCGTTCTTCATAACTAAGGTCTCTCAGTTCTGGAATAAGTTTAGTTGCTCTCCTCTGTATGCGTTCAAGTGTATCTATATCCTTACGATATGGTCTCCACGCGTGTATGCAGTATTCTAAATGAGGACTAACTATTGTTTTATACAGAGGTATAATTAGCTTTTTCCTTGTATGCTATGTTTCTTCTAATCAACCCAAGAATTTGATTACCCTTTGAAACTGCAATACCACACTGCTCTGAAACGTACATATCAGCGCTTATTGTAATTCCTAAATCCTTTTCTTTTACAGTAGTACCCAGAACAGTATCTACCATTTTGTAGATTACGTCCAAGTTCCCACGTCCTGTATGTAGGCATTTACATTTCCTAAAATTGAACAACATCTGCCATTTCTCAGACCATTTCACTAATCTGCTTAGATCGTTTTGTAAATGTTGTTTATCAATCATCATCATTGTTAACCTTTCTAAACACTTTCGTATCATCTGCAAATTTCAGTACTTTACTTTTTCTATTGTCGTCCAAGTCATTGATATATATTAAGAATAATAAAGGTCCTAACACTGATCCTTGTGGTACCCCACTCAATACTGATTTCCAGTTTTTATTGTTTTTTATTGTGTGTGTGTGTGTGTGTGTGTGTGTGTGTGTGTTGTGTGTGTGTGTGTGTGTTTGTGTGTGTGTGTGTGTGTGTGTGTGTGTGTGTGTGTGTGTGTGTGTGTGTGTGTGTGTGTGTGTGTGTGTGTGTGTGTGTGTGTGTCTGTGTGTGTGTGTGTGTGTGTGTTGCGCGCGAGCGTGCGTGGTTGAATCTCACGAACCGTAGGCACACGGTGTTCGGGCGTCCTGTTCATGGAGAAAGGAGTTTAGAGGCTATCCCTGTAGTTGGACGTGTAGAACAGATCTAGCGCTATCAGTCCATGTATAATGTTCCATGAGTTTGTGACAGACATTGTGGGCTGTACGATTTAATAAAGGTTCCATTTTGTCGTTTTGGCTCTGTTTTCTCTAACTTGTTTTCCCAAACGTTACCCACCTCTAAGCAAACACACACCCATACACCCACACGAATGTCACTGTAATCGAACCGGCAATGTTCAAGGATTTTTATGGTACAAGAACTCTGAACCCCAATGTGATTTTTCACTGATTTTATTTCCTTTGGCTACTTTTTCCTTCTGCCTCACGAATCCAAAACATAGACCTGACAAAAAGTTTCAAAATATCAAAACAAATAATCAGTATCAAGTTCCACGAGTTTGAACGAGTGTCCACCAACCCCGCAATAGTACGCTGGAAGGATAACGATTTAAATACACCCATTTTAGAGCATTGTGGGACTTGCATAGAAACGAAACCACACTGTTGCAACGACATATTCGTTTCTATAGACAATTTAATACAATTTAAAACACAAAAATAGTAATATCATAATATCTTGGCTTCATTTAAGTTTTATTTCCTGTTTGCATGTCAGCGAACACAGGAGTTGATAGTGTGTGGATGGGCTCGTCCAAACTTTCAAAACACTACCGGACTCGCTAACTGAGCCACTGAAGTTCGATTCGTATGCAGCATCACCCCCATCCTGAGGTTGTTCTGCCATCGTGTGAACTGCCTTGTAGCTGTAGCAACAGAACGAATAGTCAAGAGCAGCTTACCCTCTGCCGGTGTAACAGCATATCTCCCCCCCCCCGGGTAGCTTACCCCCAGGGGGGAAGATGCACTAGGAAATCTTCCTCCTACCCTGGTTATCTTACCCCTTTCCCAATACCCAAGTTGTCTTGACTCAAAACTATCACAAGGGTCTACAGCCCATACTGTGTTTCATGGTAATTAAAGTCATGGGGTATCTGCTATCACTTTCATCATGTAATAACTTGTAATTATGAGAAAAAGTCACGTTTAAAATAAGTCACAAACTTGAGTACATTAATGCATTAAGTGTCTACTCTGATCACACAAATTTTGGATCAAACGACTATTTTTTGTGGAGTTAATCATGGTCAGCTGCCTCAGCGACACACAGCTCTCTTCTCAAGGCACTGAGGTATGAATACAAGTTTCAGGGACCCGCCTTTGTTTAGTGCCTTGAGAAAAGAGCTGTGTGTTTTGTTGTTGAGGAGGCCGATCATGATATACCTTAGGGTATATTCCAACGTAGGGGGTAAGATGTCCATGGTTGAAGATACCGTGCCACACCGGGTCTGGTCCACTTGTGTGTTTTCTAGCTATTTCTGCAAAAACGTTCACATCTTCACGGGATATTTAGTACATAACATGACATTAAATGACAAATCAAATTGGCACTCCCTATATTTACTAATACAATTCAATGGACGCAATACCTGTTTGCACTGTTTTCTTTTTATTGGTAGTATTCTTTATTTTTTTGGACATTTGACAAAAACTGTGCCAACTGTGTGTTTTCTAGCTATTTCTGCAAAAACGTTCACATCTTCACGGGATATTTAGTACATAACATGACATTAAATGACAAATCAAATTGGCACTCCCTATATTTACTAATACAATTCAATGGACGCAATACCTGTTTACACTGTTTTCTTTTTATTGGTAGTATTCTTTATTTTTTTGGACATTTGACAAAAACTGTGCCAACGGTTCATCATACATAAATATAATCTCAAGAATTATATATATATTATATATATATATATATATACACACATTTAAACATATATATATATATGTATTGACCGTATATATATATATATATATATATACATATATATATATATATATATATATATATATATATAAATATATATATATATATATATATATATATATATATATATACATAAATATAATCTCAAGAATTATATATATATTATATATATATATATATATACACATTTAAACATATATATATATATATGTATTGACCGTATATATATATATATATATATATATACATATATATATATATATATATATATATATATATATATATATATATATACGGTCAATACATTCGTCAAATAGGGCCATATATACATGCAAATGCAATAAGCAAGGCTTAAATCAAATCATTCCATGTGTTTCAGATTCACACGTTAACTGCGTGGCCCAACGATGCGGCGCTACATTACGTTCATAACTCTAGTCGCAGTCAGTCTTCGTGGCTTCTTAGCGCACGGGCATCTATGCAACGTGTCACGTGATTCTAGAGGTTCGGCGATTTCCAGCGAGAAGTGGCATGATGGCGGCAACCAGGTTCAAGTCAAGGTCGACTGTAGCTCACGTGACATGGTTCAAATCCCGACAGGTGTCAGTAATGACGTCACCGAGTTGGACCTGCGGGGAAACAAAATAGATTTCGTTCAGGAAAATGTTTTCATGAACATGGTAAATCTGCGTGTTCTGATTTTAGCAGAGAATTCCATCAGAACTCTCCAAGGCCGATGTTTCTGCCATCTCAGATACCTCGAACGACTTGACTTAAACGACAATAACATCGATTTTTTTAATTCATCTGTTTTTGTCGGACTGCAGTCGCTGCGCGTGCTCACAATGAGCGGACTCCTGCTAACATCTTATCCGACGGAGTTTGTGGCGTACACAAGCGAACTGCGAGTGTTGTCTCTGAGTGTCATAGGAAACGCCACCATCCCGGCCGAATACGCCCGTCTACCTCGACTCGAGGTGCTCGACTTTAGCAAGGAAACAGTGGAACTCGCGAAGTTGACGGCCACCATGTTCGACGGTATACGAGATTGTAACGTCACGACTCTGTCTTTCCGCAACATGAATGGTTTGTTAGAAATCGAGGCGGACGCCTTTTCAAACCTGCCCAACGCGCGATCCTTGATGTTTACCTGCAACAACCGCTTGTCGTTCATGAAGACGGTGGCGGCCCTGGCGGTGACGACCAATACTAGCGTTGACACCGTAGTGTTGGACAGTGCGAGGGGCGACGCGATGGCCATGTTTGACGAATTTACCTTCTGCACGCCGTTCTGGCGACGCGTGCGTAGATTCAGTGCCAGAGACACCCGAGTCAGTGGGTTTACATTCCACCGAGTCGGCTGCTTTTCGCAACTGCGTCAAATCAACTTTGACTACAACTCTATAATATACAGTAGTCCTGGTAGACCCAACCTGACTGCTGTCTTTCCAAGACTAAACGTACTCAACTTGAATCATCGCACAAATACAAAGGGCTACTTCAATGCAAAGTGTTTCTCGCGGGATTTTAGCTTTGATGCTGATCACTACTTCCAAACGAAACCACTTTTGCTGACAGTAAATACAAGCGAGTCTATCTATGAGACAAAACCGTGCAACGAATATGAATCAATTTTTGACCTTCCACTTACACTGGAGTTCCTGTCCATTAGTGATATAGGAGTTCCAGGACCATTCTGCAAGAATCAAGTCGTGTGTTATCGTACTGGTAACCTCCTCCACCTGAATGTATCCCATAATAGAAAGGTGAGGGCATGCTGCAAGGGGTATCGCAATATCGGTATGAATCGTTTAGAGACAGTAGATATAAGTTTCTGCGGACTAGACATTATTCCAGACGACTTCTTTCGTAATTTCAAGAACCTGCGTTTCCTGAATCTATCCCATAATGCAATCGATGTTTCTGGGTCAAACTTCCAGAAAACATTTTCCTACCTGAGCCGGCTGGAGGATATCAACCTGTCAAATAACAAACTTCGTCAGATCAACACACAAGCGTTCGAGCGTTGTACGTGTCTGAGAAGATTGGATCTCTCGAATAACGAACTAACCAACATTGAAATCAATATACGCAACATGGAAATGTTGGAGTATATCGACGTGAGCGGAAATCGTCTGGCGCGTCTAAGCGACGCGTTCACCGCGATGTTGGACCAGCATTTTCGTGTGCATTTGATCGAACTAAACGTGCAAAGGCAGATGTTCACGTGTAACTGCGAGTCGGTATCGTTCGTGCGTTGGACGCGTATCACACACGTACGACTGACGGAACGTGACCGACTGACGTGCGTGTACAGACACCGCGACGACACCCCTCTGAGACACGTAGTGCTGGAAGAACTTGAATCTGGGTGTCAAGTCAGTATCCTCCCTGTTGTCGTGCCAGTCGTCGTCGGTGTAGCTATTACAATGATCTTCTTGTTTCTGGTGCGCTATCATCGCTGGTACATCAAGTATCACCTGGTTCTGTGCTGGATGCGAGGAGGGATGTTGTCTTCCAGGCCACGCGAGAGAGACTACGACGCCATGGTTCTCTACTTCCAACACGCCGCCAACCCTGTCGACCAACAGGGCGGCGTCGCTAGGATCTCTAGCTGGGTGTTCGTGCTGATGAAACACGCTGAGAAAGATTGGGGCTTGTGTCTCTACGTTGGCGATCGCGACGACGAAGTCGGCGGAGCGTCGAAAATGAAAAATTTCGTGCGCGGCTTCGACGGCAGCGACAAGGTTGTTGTGTGTTTGACGCGAGAGTTCATCGACGACAGTGACTGTATGTACTACCTGGAGATGGCGCTCAACAACCACAAACCGCTAACCAAGTACATCTTTCTCTTATTTGACGACATCCAAACTACTTCCTTTCCCCGTCGTCTGCAACAGCTCCTGCGACCAGACTCCCCCTGTACCTCGCTCACGTGGGGCAGCCGGGAAGACGAGGATGAGCGTGATGCATTCTGGC
Organism: Lamellibrachia columna; assembly: GCA_963662155.1. Taxonomy (NCBI): domain Eukaryota; kingdom Metazoa; phylum Annelida; class Polychaeta; order Sabellida; family Siboglinidae; genus Lamellibrachia; species Lamellibrachia columna. The sequence continues at coordinate 25,864,867 of OY759270.1, read as the reverse complement.
GAAGCTTTCGTGAAGCACTGATACACGACCCCGACCAGAAGCGGTGTCGACGGCGTTACGATGTGATGCCATTGCTGGCTTCGATTTTTGGCACGCGTGGAGATGATGTAAACAGTACAACAAACAGTCATTCGTCTTTGATCAATCGTCCAACTTTCCCGCAGACGGACGTCACTTCGATATGATAACATTGTTGTTATATCGTGTGTAACAAATGGTTTTGCAACGCTCCCACGTCGTCGTTCAATACGCATTTCACGTGACCCGAACTGAAACGCTCAATGAACTATTGGCCTATGCTGCAACACAAGCTTTTGCTCGATTACATTATTTTAGCCTTGCTAGTAAAGTGTTAGAAGTTGGATGTTGGCAAGTAGTGCGAGCCGCAGCTATATTAAATATTGTAAAAAACCTGTATTTGTCCGTATTAACAAACAAACGCTCTCAGTATCCATACCTCTCACTCCCTCTCTTTCTCCCCCCTCGCCCATCCCCCCTCTCCCCCGAAAGCCCGCGTATTGAACTTAACTTGGATATTTTACTAACTTAATTGTTTCATTCTACAATGTGCTTATATCTCTCTGTCACTCCCTCTCTCCCTCCCCCTCCCTCTCTCCCTCCCTCCTTCCCCTCTTTCTCTCCCTCCATCTCCCTCCCTCCCTCCCTATCTCCTCCTTCCCTCTCTCTTCCCTCTCCCTCCCTCCTTCCCCCTCCCTCTCTCATGCAACACGCATGGGAACATGAATTGTGTACTCATGTATCTTGTTGCTAATAAGTCGTGGTTTTGCGTTACTCTAGATAAAGTGTGACGCGGTTATGTAAGTGTAGGATCTCTAGCTGGGTGTTCGTGCTGATGAAACACGCCGAGAAAGATTGGGGCTTGTGTCTCTACGTTGGCGATCGCGACGACGAAGTCGGCGGAGCGTCGAAAATGAAAAATTTCGTGCGCGGCTTCGACGGCAGCGACAAGGTTGTTGTGTGTTTGACCCAAGAGTTCATCGACGACAGTGACTGTATGTACTACCTGGAGATGGCGCTCAACAACCACAAACCGCTAACCAAGTACATCTTTCTCTTATTTGACGACATCCAAACTACTTCCTTTCCCCGTCGTCTGCAACAGCTCCTGCGACCAGACTCCCCCTGTACCTCGCTCACGTGGGGCAGCCGGGAAGACGAGGATGAGCGTGATGCATTCTGGCGAAGCTTGCGTGAAGCACTGATACACGACCCCGACCAGGAGCGGTGTCGACGGCGCTACGATGTGATGCCATTGCTGGCTTCGATTTTTGGCACGCGTGGAGATGATGTAAACAGTACAACAAACAGTCATTCGTCTTTGATCAATCGTCCAACTCTCCCGCAGACGGACGTCACTTCGATATGATAACATTGTTGTTATATCGTGTGTAACAAACAGTGTTGCAACGCTCCCACGTCGTCGTTCAATACGCATTTCACGTGACCCGAACTGAAACGCTCAATGAACTATTGGCCTATGCTGCAACGCAAGCTTTTGCTCGATTACATTATTTTAGCCTTACTAGTAAAGTGTTAGAAGTTGGATGTTGGCAAGTAGTGCGAGCCGCAGCTATATTAAATATTGCAAAAAACCTGTATTTGTCCGTATTAACAAACAAACGCTCTCAGTATCCATACCTCTCACTCCCTCTCTTTCTCCCCCCTCGCCCATCCCCCCTCTCCCCCGAAAGCCCGCGTATTGAGCTTAACTTGGATATTTTACTAACTTAATTGTTTCATTCTACAATGTGCTTATATCTCTCTGTCACTCCCTCTCTCCCTCCCCCTCTCCCTCCCTCCTTCACCTCTCTCTCTCCCTCCATCTCCCTCCCTCCCTATCTCCTCCTTCCCTCTCTCTTCCCTCTCCCTCCCTCCTTCCCCCTCCCTCTCTCATGCAACACGCATGGGAACATGAATTGTGTACTCATGTATCTTGTTGCTAATAAGTCGTGGTTTTGCGTTACTCTAGATAAAGTGTGACGTGTATAACCACGCGGTTATGTAAGTGTAGGTTAACCCACTGCCGTGGTAAGCCTTATAAGAACAAGTGATCAAGTTGCCAGAAGCAAAGAATGGGGGTACAATATCAACCATTCATGTGATGACGGACGGCAGCGCCGGTGTCAGATGGTAGTTTGACCTCTGTAGTAAAACGATCCTGTCTGTCTTTAGCGGTGACGTGGAAGATTACACGAACAACGGCAACCAGTAGTCTTTGCGTCCGCACGAGGCAACACTATTAACACTGTCCCGTGGATTTCTGTAGAAGCCATGGTTGACACCTTTGACAGATATGCTGGCAGTTTTATGGGTCATATGCTCCTGGTATAGATTTCCTTCAACCTCGAGTGCACTGATTGATCAACTGAAGCGTTAACGTATATGTTCAAAGGTACACGCGCGCGCGCATGCGTGCTTGCGTGAGCCAAATTACTGAGCGAGAGCCAAATTACTGAGTTGGAATAGGTAGCGGGTCACGCACGCACGTCGCACGCGTGTCATGCGCTGTTCGCGCACAGCTCCGTTCGCCATTTAGCAGGCAAGATATCAACATTCAAACAAAAACGTACTTTCATGAAAGCACACACAGAAGTGAATTTAATCAACTTTAAAGGAAATGAAGAAAACATTTGATATGTTCATTGAAATAGCATAACTGAGATGCGGTATGTGATCTGTCTACGAAAGTTGAGGCGAGGCGTACTATTTATTTATTTATTTTACATACCCATATTGTGGGAGCGGCCGCATTACGCACAATCTCGCTGTCAGCCCGCGGGCCGCATGAAATAGCTCCGCGATCCGCAGTTGGACGGCTGTCCGCAGGTTGCCGATCCCTGGCTACAGCTTATCAGTGGCGTATTTGGGGGGGGGGGAGCCATTGGACCATGCACCCCGCCGCCCCTTGTCTTAATTTGTTCCCGTGTTTTTTCGTTGCGCCGCTACAAGATAACATGGATGACTAGGCTTGCCTGCCCCCCCCCCCCCCCCCGGCGAGATTTTAGATACTACAAGATGTCATGACGCCATGTTCCTGCTTCCTGCTACACGTAACTGTGATAGGCTCTTTCTTGCATAACGGGTTTTTATTGCGACATCTAGCATTGTTCCAATAGACTTTTTCTCACCTAGACATGACTCGTTCACTGCGCACGGCCCTTTCATTCAAGCGGCTGCTATTGCACAGGCACCTACAGTTAAACCGCGTTTTCCCGGATATCTAGCAATGGGTGGTGCCGAAGGTAGACATATGGCTCAGTTCGAACGTGTGCGACTGAGACTTTCGTACGTGGATGCAGAAAGAAGCGGACAGAACAGTCACGAATTTCGCGTAGTAAGTACGTCAACGGACAAGCGTCATTGTGTCCGTTACACAGACATCATGTCGTCTGGATCTGGATCTGGATAATCACTCAGTCCTACTAGGAAAGTGTACTGAGGGTTTGTTCGAGAATGTCTCTACAGTTAGTGAGTCCATGACAGGTTTTCTCCATCTCCCTGCGTGGAATCTTTTACTTCCCCTGACATGGACACCAGATAGAAGGGACCAACGGCTTTTGGTATCTCTTCCGAAAGACACTGGCAGTTGCCCAAACATCGAAACGGAGGAGGTGGAATCGATCCACCGTCCTGTCGATTGACACGCGAGTGCTCTAGCCACTAGACCACCGCTCCCCACTGTGTTGTGGGGTCGCCTCATAACCCTCTAAGCAGCTTGTTGAGTTCGTTACAATATCGTCAGTTGTTTACAGGCAAATGATGTGAAGGGGTTAACAGGTTACACACAAAACCCTTCATGCCCGTGTGAAATTCAAAAGTAAATAAAAAATATTGTGTTGTGTATATATGCGCCTAATAAAAGTAAAAACATGTTTGCTCGTGGCTGTATGAAATGTTTCTCTGCCCTTGTGAGCTGAATCTTAAAAAAACTTATAGAAAAGGAATAAAATGTACATATATATGTACTACGAGTTTACGATGGGCCACTGCTATTCAAAGATCACGATGTTCTTGCATGTGTTAACGTACATGAACTATCAATGAAGTTAACTGGATAAATGTCAGGAAAAAAATAGAAATTAGCTGTAACAAGAAATTAAGATTAATAAACCGCAATAACAATACATAATTACGACGTTATGCCATTGGGATAGCCGGTACTTTGTAGGATTGCCCCGGTCTTTTCATCTGGGTGACATGCTCCTGGTATAAATTTCCTTCAACCTTGAGTGCATTGATTGATCAATGGAAGCGTTAACGCATATTTCAAAGGATACACACACGTGTGCATGCTTGCGTGCGTGCGTGCGTGTAGCCACAGCGTTGTATTACATGTAACACATTTATATGGTGGCAGTATTGCGGGAGTTGATCATCACCTGTTGATTAACTAAACAATTGACCGATCATGCAATTAAGGTAAAAAATTCATATTTTCCAATGATGGTTTACGTTCACACAAAGGGCGGTGGCAGTAATTGTAACATATATGTTGTGTTGGTACAACTATTGCATAACCCACAGAACGATTTCTGAAAAGTGGGAAAATCAAATCAGGATAATTTTAAAGACATAAAACCCAAAAGTACTTATATCAACATTATTTGTTGTTGTCTTGGAATCTAGAAACCTTCATCTATGTACCCTCGACAGCGTAATGCGCGCCGCAACTGTCGTGGATGACTGCGCACGGCCCTTCTATTCAAGCAGTTTCTGTCGTGTCTGTCCGCCGTCTCTCCAGTTGTTTGTTTTTATAACAACGTATGTGTGACTCTTTTTTTATTAAAAAATGTATCATGAAGTGCCGCCCAAAAAGTGCATTACGGGTTTGGCGTAGCCACTCTAAATAACCACTGGTGTGGCTATTTAACAACGTAGTTATAACAGTTTCTGCACTAAGACTTATCAGACGAGCTACCATAAGCAATGAATGAATAAAGAATCTATAATATTAATATGGTTATGGACATATTAATGGTTAAGATACTGTTTCATCACTCTCAATGTTAGCTTATCGGTGGGGATCTTTTTCTTCGTCGTGTGCCAGATTGGGGCTCAGCACTACTACATACCACCGAGCATGCTACCATGGAGGATGTCGCTTCATCGCTGCACCGATACAATGATCCATCCTGACTATAAAACTACTTATTTTATCGCCCACCCACTCGTGTTCTTTATTATATTTTTTACGGAGAATGTTATTAACGCTTAACTTTGGCTTCTTGGTGTAACTGAATGAATAATTGCTGTAAGCTTATGAAAATTTGCTCGGAGGAAGTCGCTTGGATTCCACATCACATGTTTCATGTCGATATATGTAAATATGGTTTTGAGATGCAGTGAATTTCAGTGGACACGTTTTTAACACTGGGTTTTAGCCACAGGGACGATATTTGATGTTGTGTTGAATCAATCTATAATAATTTATATTTATATTAAAAACAATATTTGCCAAGTAAACTACATTTCATAAGGTGCACGTGGATGGTGAAAAGAATATGTTTTTATTATTGTTTATTTTACATAGTTGTAGTGCATTACACACGTTTTATTATTCCAACGAAAACATGGCAGACTGCTCACAGCCAGGGAGCGTCCGCTCATCGCCTTGCCACAGGGAGCATGCATCAATGCCCATTGAACACCAATACTCTACACTCCTCCCTTCCAAATGTTATGTATCAAGAACATTTAAACAATCTGGTTGAGCTACTCCACATCTACAACATGACAACGCAGTCCCTGGATTCAACGTCCGTTATTTAGTCCATTACTAGCAATGACATTTTAGTACAGGATTAACCAGCGTCTATGTCCTTAATTAAACTGGACATCGTCTTTCTACTGTCACAAATCCAGCTTCTCTGGAGACTTCCTGATTCTTGTGGACCTTCTCCCGGAATAGTCCACTGCCCTCGGTATCTGCACAGGAATTGCCGGTCTCACGGGATGGTTCACTGCCATCGGTGTCTGAACTGGAATTGGCGGCCTGTCTTCTTCTGCTTCGACTGCTGTTCCTGTCGATTCGTCAACCACTGGTACCTCCACTGCACTAGGTACCATGATGATGTCAGAGGCTCTGATTTGGTCACTATGCCTCTGCCATACAGTACCTTCTTCTACCAGCACCGCGTACGATCTGGTACCCTTCTTCTCTTGTATGGTACCAGGTACCCACTTTTGATCATTGCAATAGTTTCTTACCGCTACTCTGTCTCCAACTTCAAATGCTCTGTGTTGCCCTCTCCTCTCCTCTCCTCTCCTCTATTGACATGGCCTGGTGATTCTCCACAGTCTTTCTCGTGTTGGGTCTTATGACATCTAGTCTTGTTCGCAGTCCTCGCCCCATCAGTAACATTGCCGGGGAATCACCAGTTGTCGCATGTGGAGCGTTTCTTTAGGCAAACAGAAATTGGGCCAGATGTCGTTTTACTGCACCCGAGTCGCCTCTCGCTGATCTCATGGCCTGTTTGAATGTCTGAACGAAGCGTTCCACCTGCCCGTTGGTCGCTGGGTGGTAGGGTGCAGAAAATGTGTGCCTGATGTTGTTTGCTTTCATGAAGTTTCGGGAAACTTCGCTTGTGAATTGACTTCCGTTGTCACTGTGCAAATTTTCTGGTAGACCATACCTTGCAAACACATCTCGCAATAGTTCCACGGTTTTCTCTGATGATGCCGAGACTGTCGGTAGTACTTCGGGCCATTTGCTGTGTGCGTCGACCGCTATTAAGAACATCCGTCTTATAAACGGTCCAGCGTAATCTACATGAATACGCTGCCATGGTTTTGCAGGCCATTGCCACGGATGAAGTGGCACGGTAGGAGCTTCAAACTGGACTCTCTGGCATCCTTGACATTTCCTAGCCAGAGACTCTATATCTTTATCTATCCCAAGTCACCAGACATAGCTACGTGCCAGCCCCTTCATTTTCACAACACCAATGTGACCAACGTGTAACTCCTGGAGGATCTGGTCCATGTAGACTTGCTGGTCGCTGCCGTGACAGGTAGGGTTTCCATGTGGTCCATGTAGCATATATCCACCACATGAGGAGATGTCTTCCCCGTTTTCAAGGGTAACTTCGAAAGTCCATATGCGTTTGCATGTTTCAAAGAGCTTTTATAGACGATGTCATAGTCGTGTGCTGCTAGATGTAGGGCATACCGTTGCATCCGTGCAGCTGTCATTGCTGGAATACTCTTCCCTGGATGAAAGATAGCTGTGAGGGGTTGGTGATCCGTCACCAGCGTGAATCGTCTTCCAAACAGGTACTGGTTGAACTTCCTAACACCCCACACGAGTCCCAGTGCCTCTGTCTATCTGGCTGTAATTTCGTTCAGCCTTGTTTAAAGTTCGCGAGGCGAACGCGATTGGTTTCTCCAATCCATCTGGCATCTTATGACTGAGTACGGCGCCCAAACCATATGCAGATGCGTCGCACGCTACTCTGATCGGCAAGTCCGGATCATAATGAACAAGACCTTGTTCCGATGTGATCAGACTCTTCGTTTCATGAAACGCTTGTTCACACTCCTTCGACCACATCCACTTTTGATCCTTCTCTAGCAACTGGTTTAGGGGATGTAACACACTAGCCAAGTTGGGTAAAAACCTGTGGTAGTAATTCACCAGTCCAAGAAATCCTCTTAAACTACTGACATCTTGAGGGTGTGGTGCCTTTCTGCACTGCCTCTATCTTGGCCTTTGTTTTGTGCAGACCATCGTGATCAATCTCATGGCCACAGTACTCAATCCGTTCCATGAAGAACCGGCACTTCTTCGCATTGATCCGCAAGTCCTTCTCTGCCAGCCTCCTTAGGACTGCCTCTAGGTTTTCCAGATGTTCAGCATCAGACTTTCCTCTAACAATGATGTCATCTAGCATCACCTCCACGCCAGGGATTCCTTGTAGGGTCTGCTCCATTGCCCTCTGCCATATCGAGGGTGCTCCCGAACGGCAGCCTATTATACTTAAACAGGCCCTTGTGTTTGCTGATTGTGAGGTATTTATTTGAGTCCTCCTCTATCTCCATCTGCAGATAAGCATTCTTGAGGTCAATTTTGCTAAATATGTTGCCTCCGGCCATCTTGGCGAAAATATCTTCGATACGTGGTAACGGATATTTATCTTCCCGGAGCACTGGGTTGATTGTCACTTTATAGTCCCCACAGAGACGTACATCCTTTGTTTCTCGCTTTGCCACCGGTACCACTCCGGATGCCCACTGGCTATACTCGACAGGGGATATGATTCCCTCTTTCTGGAGCCTTTCTAGCTCCTTTTCAAGGTAAGGTTTGATCGCATATGGCACGATTCGTGGCTTGCAGAACTTCGGTTGAACACCTTCCTCCACGGTGAGCTTTGCTTTCACACCTTTTAATGTCCCTAAGCTTTCCATGCTTACCAACTTGTACTTGGCCAGCAGCCGCTGAACTTGCTTGTTGGCATCCTTCAGGGAAATATCCTTGCTAGTCCCGTTATATGACTTCAGGGAGTGGATCTCTCCCCAATCGAGGTTGATCTCCCAAAACCAATCACGACCGAACAGCACTTGTCGACCGCCTTTGATAACGTATAAGTCCAGCTTCACCTTCTGCTTCTTGTGCTTGACATGGACACGAAGCTTTCCTTCGGGGACAACCAACTCCCCATGTAGGTTCGGAGAGTTACTGATGTAGGCTGGAGTTCTTGCTTCTGGAACATTTCCTTGTACACATGGTGTGGGATTGCTGAATATGCCGACACAGTATCGACCTCCATTTTAAGCGGTTGCCCGGCTACCCGCAGTGTCGTCCAAATTATGTCAGTTCTGTTCTTTGGTTTTGTTAACTGATGAACCGCATCTAGGGTGTGTAACCCATCGCTCCACTCGTTGTCATCACTACCATTGCTACTGTCACCTTTGGCAGCTGACATTTGGTTCACCTTTTTGCTTTTCTTGTAGCGTTTGTTTTTGTCACCAAACCGACACACGGCCCTGATGTGGCCCGGCTTCCCACATCCGTGGCAGATTTCGTCTCTGAAGCGACAAACGCCGACCTGTGCCCGCGGCCATTACATCTGTAGCATATGTAATTTCTTCTCGGTTCTCTGTCTCTCTCTCTCTCTCTGTTCTGACGTGGCTGCTGTTGGGAATGCAGCTTGAGGACAGATACACTAGCCTCTCCGTGTCTATGTTGTAGTTCGTTGGTGTCACGACTAGCTGTTTCGTCTATCTTCGCTGTTTCGATAGCAGTTTCCAGACTTAGGTTTTTGACTTTTACCAGCTTCTTCTGTGTTGACCCTCCCTCCCTCCCTCCCCCTCCCCCCTCCGGACCCCAGTCCCCACGGACCACAGTCACTTTTCCCATAGACGACCATTATAACGTTCTTGCGCCTACATTGAAAATTTATCCTACAATTTTTATATAACAATGTTTAAGGACTGGTGTGAAAACATGACATTTATTTTTGACAAAGTAATTCATTTCATTAGACTTAAATATTAAAATACATCTCGCCATGTCGCTCTCTATTAGTGACTACGCAATTAGTAGATGCTTTCACTAATAATTCATTGCCGGCCGGCCCATGTCTGCAAAGTGAATATCTTTTCATTTCAATATTCCCATAGCTATTATGGTGAAACAAATACTGTCACTTTCTTGTGGCTTCTATCGTGATTTGTGGATCACAAAAGGAAGTTTATATTGCGATTGTGTGAAGTGAGAACAGTAAGGGGAAGAAGTGAGAACAGTAAGGGGAAGAAGTGAGAACAGTAAGGGGAAGAAGTGAGAACAGTAAGGGGAAGAAGTGAGAACAGTAAGGGGAAGAAGTGAGAACAGTAAGGGGAAGAAGTGAGAAAAGTAAGGGGAAGAAGTGAGAACAGTAAGGGGAAGAAGTGAGAACAGTAAGGGGAAGAAGTGAGAACAGTAAGGGGAAGAAGTGAGAACAGTAAGGGGAAGAAGTGTTGATTTTTTAATAATGGGTGGTGGGGATAATGCTATTACCACTGTGTTAAAATACAATTAAATTAGGGAACAAAATATTTGGTGGTCGGGTCTGTGAAAAAAAACGTGCCTTCCACCCCATACATTTATTTCTGGAATAGCCCTAAAGGGAATATCTATCTGTAGGATAGGTGTAAATATTAGTAACGTGGGTAGAAATAAATATACATGTCTCCACACGCCTACACAACGTGTACTTATGTATGTGCTGACAAATGTATTTTTTATGTTTCAGATTCCTTTTGCTGATGGTACAATTAGTCATATATGGGGTGCACCATTACCTGTGGGTGTCATTAGTCACTACAAAGATGAAATCGTATTGTGTAGAATTGATTATTTGTATTGATCTTGATAATAAATATGTGAGAGGAAACAAGAATATATTAATTGTGTTTACTGTGTAGCCATTCACCATCACCATGTAACAGCCTCATGATATAATTGTAGAGCGCCGAAGTTCTAACCATTGATTGCTAGTAGACCTGTCTGTGTGTTCAATAGACGGAATAGCCAACTGTGACCGCATTTTGGCTATTCCGTCTACTGAACGCACAGCTTCCCAGCCGTTCCGCCACATAACAAACCTACCTTAGTCTACATATAATTGCTTCCAATTTGGTGATAAGATGCATTGTACCAGTTTATAAATATATATATATATATATATATATATATATATATATATATATATATATATATATATATATATATATATATATATATATATATATATATATATATATATATATATATATATATATATATATATATATATATATATTTATATATATATATATATATATATATATATATATATATATATATATATATATATATATATATATATATATATATATATATATATATATATATATACACACACATGCCTGTAACATCGTTATATGGAACACCCCAATAACGTTTTTTTTCGTCCTTTCCAGGCCCTTCGGAGAATATTGTCATTCAATGTCGATTGAAGCCCGGGAGTACCAACCTATCGCCGGCGTAGATGAGCGGATAACCATTAATGCAATAGCAAGGAGTTTAAGGGGTTCGGTAGCACATTGTGAAAATAACATCGATACCAGTTCGTTTTCTCAGCGTATTTAAAACTGCCTTCTGTCGGATAGTACAAACATAATTGCCCCGACGGACTTGGACACAGTGGCGCCATATGACGGATAAAATATCAGCACTCTATAACCCTCAATCACTAGTCTTATTAAAAAACTGATTTTTGGAACTGGGAGAAGATGCAGGAGCTTGCTCCGACTTCTCCACGGGTTGGCCCGGTATTGCAGTACTTCCGGGATCGGCCCACTCCCACCAGGGAGTAATAAAAGCCAAAAATGTAAGTGTCAAGTTAAGGAATGTTTTCCATTCCTGAGTTTTTGCGCTTGTTTTCTCATGTGTGTGTATACCTCGATAACTGCAAGTGAATCACTCATACAATGTCTCGAAAAAGACAGCAAGCAACATGTACCTGTTTTTCATTATCATGTTCACGTACCAGAGGTAACAAATATAATTCGCAAGTTACTGCAACGATAATAAAATAATGTCAAAAGAACTTAGTGCAACGATAATGCAAATAGGACTACGATAGGACTACACCGCAACCTTAAACTATAACTAACTAAAATACTCGTGGCTGATCGAATCTCACATCGGGCAAAGATGTGTTGCTCTATTATAGTATACAACTGATTTTTAAATATACAAGTTTTAGATTCGAAAACAATACGATCTATGTTGTCAAATATACATGCTGTGTGATACGGGAATAACGCAGCACACATTTCCTAGCTGTCTCATTGCTCTCTATCATGAAATCTAAGTTCTAACAAGAACATGACAGGCGGGACGTACCATTTTTTATTTATTTTACATACCCACATCGCGCGGCCGCATAATGCACGATCTCGCTGTCAGCCCGCTGGCCGCATGACATAGCCCCGCCCGCAGTTGCCCGCTGTCCGCAGGTTGCCGATCCTTGACTACAGCTTATCAGTGGCATATTTAGGGGGAAGCCATTGGACCATGCCCCCTCCCCTCCTGGCGCCTTGGCGAGATCCTAGATACGACAAGATGTCAGGTAGCGATACAGGAAACGCTCTTTCTGGCATATGGGATTTTATTGCGACATCTAGCATTGGTCCAAAAGACTTTCCTTATCTAGACATGACCCGTCCACTGCGCACGGCCCTTTCATTCAACCGGCTGCTATCGCTCAGACAGCTACAAGAAACCCTTTCATGCGTGCCGCGATGTCCCTGATCTCTAACACTAGGTGGTGCCGAACGTAGACATATCGCTTAGTTCGAACGTGTGCTACTGAGACTATCGTACGTCGATGCTGTAAGAAGCGGACAGAACAGTCACGAATTTCGCGCAGTAACTACGTCAACGGACAAGCGTCATTATGTCCGTTACACAGATATCATGTCATTTAGATATCAGTCCTACTAGGAAATTGTGCTGTAGGTTTATTCGAGTGTCCTTCTCCACAGTTAGTGAGTCCATGACAGGTTTCTTCCATTTCCTGCGTGGGATCTTTTACTCCCCTTGGCATAGACACCAGATAGAAGGGACCAACGGCTTTTACTGTTTCTTCCGAAAGATATCGACAATTGCCCAGACTTGGAAACGGCGGAGGTGGAATCGATCCACCGTCCTCTCGATCGACAGGCGTGTGCTCTAGCCACTAGATCACCGCTCCCCACTGTGGTGGTTATATAAATGGGGTCGTCTCATGACCCTCTAAACAGCTCGTTGAGCTCGTTACAATATCATCAGTTGTTTACATGTAAATGGTGTAAAGGGTTGAACAGGTTACACACAATTTAATTAACTTTGAAAACCTGCTTATATTATGTATGGCACAATTGTATGGTCTACTATCTCGATATCAGACATACAAGCATGTTTTTAAAGCCTTTCACACGGGCAATTTGCCCGTGCGAAAACGCGATGGGCCACTGGGACTCACGATGGGCCACTGGGACTCACGATGGGCCACTGCTATTCAAAGATCGCGAAGTTCTTGCATAAGTTACCGTACATGAACTATCAATGAATGTAACTGGAGAAATGTCAGGGAAACAAAGTGAAATTAACTGTAACAAGAAATTAAGATTAATAAACCGTAATAACAATACACAATTACGACGTTATGCCATTGGGATAGCCGGTACTTGGTAGGATTGCCCCGGTCTTTGCATCTGGGTGACATGCTCCTGGTATAAATTTCCTTCAACCTCGAGTGCACTGATTGATCAATTGAAGCGTTAATGTTTATTTCAAAGGATACGCGTGCATTTTTTACGGAGAATGTTGTTAACGCTTAACTTTGGTTTCTTGATTTGCCATCCAAGCCAAAGGCCCAGATGGCAAGTGGACAAGGAAGCCATTGGCTTATCGAGAGTCCAACAATGTTCATCTACGTGTAACCCGCCCTCCTGAGATATGTGTCAACCTTGTTTTTAAACATATTCACGTTGCTAGCAGTTATACAATCTGTAGATAATTTTTTCCATTCATTTATTGTCCTCTGTGAGAACGAGCACTTCCAGATGTGCAATCTACACTAATTCTTTACTAACTTTACCTCATATCCTCTAGTTCTGCTATCTTTCTTGAGTGAAAAAAACATATTTCTATCAATATTTTCATACCCATTAAATATCTTAGAAACTTCAATCTGATCTCCTCTTAACCTCGTTGTCTATAGAGTTGTTAAGCCACATTCTTTCAGGCGTTCTTCATAACTAAGGTATCTCAGTTCTGGAATAATTTTAGTTGCTCTCCTCTGTATGCGTTCAAGCGTATCTATATCCTTCTTACGATATGGTCTCCACGCTTGTATGCAGTATTCTAAATGAGGACTAACTATTGCTTTATACAGAGGTATAATTAGCTTTTTCCTTGTATGTTATGTTTCTTCTAATCAACCCAAGAATTTGATAACCCTTTGAAGCTGCAATACCACACTGCTCTGAAATGTTCATATCAGCGCTTATTGTAACTCCTAAGTCCTTTTCTTTTACAGTAGTACCCAGAACAGTATCTCCCATTTTGTAGTTTACGTCCAAGTTCCCACGTCCTGTATGTAGGCATTTACATTTCCTAAAATTGAACAACATCTGCCATTTCTCAGACCATTTTACTAATCTGCTTAGATCGTTTTGTAAATGTTGTTTATTAATCATCATCAGTTTTAACCTTTCTAAACACTTTCGTGTCATCTGCAAATTTCAGTACTTTACTTTTTCTATTGTCGTCCAAGTCATTGATATATATTAAGAATAATAAAGGTCCTAACACTGATCCTTGTGATACCCCACTCAATACTGATTTCCAGTTTTTATTGTTTTTTATTGTGTGTGTGTTTTGTGTGTGTGTTTTGTGTGTGTGTGTGTGTGTGTGTGTGTGTGTGTGTGTGTGTGTGTGTGTGTGTGTGTGTGTGTGTGTGTGTGTGTGTGTGTGTGTGTGTTTTGTGTGTGTGTGTGTGTGTGTGTGTGTGTGTGTGTGTGTGTGTGTGTGTGTGTGTGTGTGGTGCGCGTGAGCGTGCGTGCGTGGTTGAATCTCACGAACCGTAGACACACGGTGTTCGGGCGTCCTGTTCATGGAGAAAGGTGTTTAGAGGCTATCCCTGTAGTTGGACGTGTAGAACGGATCTAGCGCTATCAGTCCATGTATAATGTTCCATGAGTGTCACAGACATTGTGGGCTGTACTTGTTTTCCCAAACGTTACCCACCTCTAAGCAAACACACACCCATACACCCACACGAATGTCACTGTAATCGAACCGGCAATGTTCAAGGATTTTTATGGTACCAAAACTCTGAACCCCAATGTGATTTTTCACTGATTTTATTTCCTTTGGCTAATTTTTCCTTCGGCCTCACGAATCCAAAACAGACCTGACAAAAAAGTTTCAAAATATCAAAATAAATAATCAGTATCAAGTTCCACGAGTTTGAACGAGTGTCCACCTACCCCGCAATAGTACGCTGGAAGGACAACGATTTAAATACACCCATTTTAGAGCATTGTGGGACTTGCATAGAAACGAAACCACACTGTTGCAACGACATATTCGTTTCTATAGACAATTTAATGCAATTTAAAACACAAAAATAGTAATATCATAATATCTTGGCTTCATTTAAGTTTTATTTCCTGTTTGCATGTCAGCGAACACAGGAGTTGATAGTTTGTGGCTGGGCTCCTCCAAACTTTCAAAACACTCTCGGACTCACTAACTGAGCCACTGAAGTTCGATTCGTTGCAGCATCACCCCAATCCTGAGGTTGTTCTGTCATCATGTGAACTGCCTTGTAGCTGTAGCAACAGAACGAATAGTCAAGGGCAGCTTACCCTCTGCCGGTGTAACAGCATATCTCCCCCCTGGGTAGCTTACCCCAGGGGGGAAGATGCACTAGGAAATCTTCCTCCCACCCTGGTTATCTTACCCCCTTCCCAATAGCCAAGTTGTCTTGACTCAAAACTATCACAAGGGTCTACAGCCCATACTGTTTCATGGTAATTAAAGTCATGGGGTATCTGCTATCACTTTCATCATGTAATAACTTGTAATTATGACAAAAAGTCACGTTTAAAATAAGTCACAAACTTGAGTACATTAATGCATTAAGTGTCTACTCTGATCACACAAATTTGGGATCAAACGACTATTTTTTTGTGGAGTTAATCATGGTCAGCTGCCTCAGCGACACACAGCTCTCTTCTCAAGGCACTGAGGTATGAATACAAGTTTCAAGGACCCGCCTTTGTTTAGTGCCTTGAGAAAAGAGCTGTGTGGTTTGTTGTTGAGGAGGCCGATCATGATATACCCTAGGGTATCTCCCCCCTAGGGGTAAGATGTCCATGGTTTAAGATACCGTGCCACACCGGGTCTGGTCCACTTGTGTGTTTTCTAGCTATTTCTGCAAAAACGTTCACATCTTCACTGGATATTTAGTACATAACATGACATGAAATGACAAATCAAGTTGGAACTCCCTATATTTACTAATACAATTCAATGAACGCAATACCTGTTTGCACTGTTTTCTTTTTATTGGTAGTATTCTTTATTTTTTTGGACATTTGACAAAAACTGTGCCAACGGTTCATCAGATATATATATATATATATATATATATATATATATATATATATATATATATATATATACATAAATATAATCTCAAGAATTATATATATATTATATATATATATACACATTTAAACATATATATATATATATATATATATATATATATATATATATATATATATATATATATATATATATATATATATATATATATATATATATATATATATATATATATATATATATATATATATATATATATGTATTGACCGTATATATATATATATATATATATATATATATATATATATATACGGTCAATACATTCGTCAAATAGGGCCATATATACATGCAAATGCAATAAGCAAGGCTTAAATCAAATCATTCCATTTGTTTCAGACTCACACGTTGACTGTGTGCACCAACGATGCGGCGCTACATTACGTTCATAACTCTAGTCGCAGTCAGTCTTCGTGGCTTCTTAGCACACGGGCATCTATGCAACGTGTCACGTGATTCTAGAGGTTCGGCAATTTCCAGCGAGAAGTGGCAGGATGCCGGCAACCGGGTTCACGTCAAGGTCGACTGTAGCTCACGTGACATGGTTCAAATCCCGACAGGTGTCAGTAATGACGTCACCGAGCTGGACCTGCGGGGAAACAAAATAGATTTCGTTCAGGAAAATATTTTCATGAACATGGTAAATCTGCGTGTTCTGATTTTAGCAGAGAATTCCATCAGAACTCTCCAAGGCCGATGTTTCTGCCATCTCAGTTATCTCGAACGAATTGACTTAAACGACAACAACATCGATTTTTTTAATCCATTAGTTTTTGTCGGACTGCAGTCGCTGCGCGTGCTCACAATGAGGGGGCTCCGGCTAACTTCTTACCCGACGGAGTTTGTGGCGTACACAAGCGAACTGCGAGTGTTGTCTCTGAGTGTCATAGGAAACGCCCCCATCCCGGCCGAATACGCCCGTCTACCTCGACTCGAGGTGCTCGACTTTAGCAAGGAAACAGTGGAACTCGCGAAGTTTACGGCCACCATGTTCGACGGTATACGAGATTGTAACGTCACGACACTGTCTTTCCGCAACATGTATGGTTTGTTAGAAATCGAGGCGGACGCCTTTTCAAACCTGCCCAACGCGCGATCCTTGATGTTTACCTGCAACAACCGCATGTCGTTCATGAAGACGGTGGCGGCCCTGGCGGTGACGACCAACACTAGCGTTGACACCGTAGTGTTGGACAGTGCGAGGGGCGACGCGATGGCCATGTTTGACGAATTTACCTTCTGCACGCCGTTCTGGGGACGCGTGCGTAGATTCAGTGCCAGAGACACGCGAGTCGGTGGGTTTACATTCCACCAAGTCGACTGCTTATCGCAACTGCGTCAAATCAACTTTGACTACAACTCTGTAATGTACAATACTCCTGGTGGTCCCAACTTGACTGCCGTCTTTCCAAGACTAAACGTATTCAACATGAATCATCGCACAACCACAAAGGGCTATTTCAATGCAAAGTGTTTCTCGCGGGATTTTAGCTTTG
This sequence comes from Lamellibrachia columna, assembly GCA_963662155.1. Taxonomy (NCBI): domain Eukaryota; kingdom Metazoa; phylum Annelida; class Polychaeta; order Sabellida; family Siboglinidae; genus Lamellibrachia; species Lamellibrachia columna. The sequence continues at coordinate 25,847,170 of OY759270.1, read as the reverse complement.
ATGCTGATCACTACTTCGAAACAAAACCACTTTTGCTGACAGTAAATACAAGCGAGTCTATCTATGAAACAAAACCGTGCAACGAATATGAATCAATTTTGTACCTTCCACTTACACTGGAGTTCCTCTCCATTAGTGATATAGGACTTCCACAGCCATTCTGCAAGAATCAAGTCGTGTGTTATCGTACTGGTAACCTCCGCCACCTGAATGTCTCCCACAATAAAAAGCTAAGCGAATTCTGCAAGGGGTATCGCAGTGTCGGTCTGAATCGTTTAGAGACAGTAAATATAAGTTTCTGCGGACTAGACATTATTCCAGACGACTTCTTTCGTAATTTCAAGAACCTTCGTTTCCTGAATTTATCCCACAATACACTCGATGTTTCTGGGTCAAATTTCAAGAAAACATTTTTCTACCTGAGCCGGCTGGAGGATATCAACCTGTCAAATAACAAACTTCGTCAGATCAACACACAAGCGTTCGAGCGTTGTACGCGTCTGAGAAGATTGGATATCTCGAATAACGAACTAACCGAAATTGAAATCAATATACGCAACATGGAAGTGTTGGAGTATATCGACGTGAGCGGAAATCGTCTGGCGCGTCTAAGCGACGCGTTCACTGCGATGTTGGGCCAGCATTTTCGTGTGCATTTGATCGAACTAAACGTGCAAAGGCAGATGTTCACGTGTAACTGCGAGTCGGTATCGTTCTTGCGTTGGACGCGTGTGACACGCGTACGACTGACGGAACGTGACCGACTGACGTGCGTGTACAGACACCGCGGTGACACGCCTCTGAGACACGTATTGCTGGAAGAACTTGAATCTGGGTGTCAAGTCAGTATCCTCCCTGTTGTCATGCCAGTCGTCGTCGGTGTAGCTATTATAATGTTCTTCTTGTTTCTGGTGCGCTATCATCGCTGGTACATCAAGTATCACCTGGTTCTGTGCTGGATGCGAGGAGGGATGTTGTCTTCCAGGACATGCGAGAGAGACTACGACGCCATGGTTCTCTACTTCTAACACGCCGCCAAAGCTGTCGACCAACAGGGCGGCGCCGCTAGAATCTCTAGCTGGGTGTTCGTGCTGATGAAACACGCCGACAAAGATTGGGGCTTGTGTCTCTACGTTGGCGATCGCCAAGGAGTCGGCGGAGCGTCGAAAATGCAAAACTTTGTGCGCGGCTTCGACGGCAGCGACAAGGTTGTTGTGTGTTTGACGCGAGGGTTAATCGACGACAGCGACTGTATGTACTACCTGGAGATGGCGCTCAACAACCACAAACCGCTAACCAAGTACATCTTTCTCTTATTCGACGACATCCAAACTACTTCCTTTCCCCTTCGTCTGCAACAGCTCCTGCGACCAGACTCCCCCTCTATTACGCTCACGTGGAGCAGCCGGGAAGACGAGGATGAGCGTGATACATTCTGGCGAAGGTTGCGTGAAGCACTGATGCACGACCCCGACCAAGAGAGATGTCGACGTCGCTTCGATGTGATACCGTTGCTAGCTTCGATTTATGACACACGTGAAGATGATGTAAACAATACAACAAACAATCAAGCGTCTTTAATCAATCATTCAACGCTCCCGCACACGGATGTCACTTTGATGTGATAACATTGTTGTTATATCGTGTGTAACAAACGGTGTTGCAACGTTCCCACGTCGTCGTTCAATACGCATTTCACGTGATCCGAACGGAAACGCTCAATGAACTATTGGCCTATGCTGCAACACTAGCTTTTGCGCGATTACATTATTTTAGCCTTACTAGTAAAGTGTTAGAAGTAGGGTGTTGGCAAGTAATGCGAGCCACGGCTATATTAAATATTGCGAAAAAACTGTATTTGTCTGTATTAACAAACAAACGCTCTCTGTCTCCATACCTCTCACTCCTTCTCTTTCATCCCTTCGCCCACCCACCCCCCCCCTTCCTCCCGAAAGCCCGCGTATTGAGCATAACTTGGATATTTTACTAACTTAATTGTTTCATTCTACAATGTGCTTATCTGTCTCTCTGCCACTCCCTGTCTCCCCCTCCGTCTCTCCCTCCCTCTCCCCCTCTCTCTCCCTCCCTCCCTTTATCTTCCTTTCCTCCCTCCCTCCCTCCCTCCTTCCCTCCCATCCTCTCTCATGTAACATGCACGGGAACACGAATTCTATACTTATGTAACTATCTTGTTGCTAATAAGTCGTGATTTTGCGTTACTCTAAATAAGGTATGACGTGTGTAACCACGCGGTTATGTAAGTGTAGGGTTTACCCACTGCCGTGATAAGCCTTATCAGAACAGGTGATCAAGTTGCCAGAAGCAAAGAATGGGTGTACAATATCAACCATTCATGTGGTAACGGACGTCAGCGCCGGTGTCAGATGGTTGTTTGACCTGCGTAGTAAAACGACCCTGTCTGTCTTTAGCGGTAACGTGGAAAATTACACGAACAACGGCAACCAGTAGTCTGCGTCCGCACGAGATAGTAACACTGTCCGGGGATTTCTATAAAAGCTTTAAAAAATTGTGACATTCATTGTGGAAAGTAAGTTCGTTTGCTAGTTTTGCATTATCGTTGCAATAACATGACATTGCTATGCACCATGCCCCCCCCCCCCGCCGCCCCTTGTCTTAATTTGTTCCCGTCTTTTTCGGTTGCGCCTGCGAGATTTTAGATACTACAAGATGTCATGTAGTGAAACAGGAAGCGCAATTTTCCTGCTTCCTGCTACACGTAACTGTGATAGGCTCTTTCTTGCATAACGGATCTTTATTGCGACATCTAGCATACTTCCAATATACTTTTTCTCACCTAGACATGACTCATTCACTGCGCACGGCCCTTTCATTCAAACGGCTGCTATTACACAGGCACCTACAAGAAAACCGAGTTTTCCCCGATATCTACCACTGGGTGGTGCCGAAGGTAGACATATTGCTCAGTTCGAACGTGTGCTACTGAGGCTATCGTACGTCGATGCAGTAAGAAGCGGACAGAACAGTCACGAATTTCGCGCAGTAAATACGTCAACGGACAAGCGTCATTGTGTCCGTTATACATATGCAACACATTCACCCATATTTCCTCCAAGCAGTGTCCCTAATGAATATGGACTAAATTATCCTACATTTCTTCCATACACCGCCTCTGGTGAGTATGTATGTACTAATTTAACCAATATTCCTTCCAATTAGCACCTCTAACGATCGATGCAATAACTTCAACCGATATGCAATAAATTCAACCGTCTTTATTCCAAGTAGCGCCTCTAGTACCGAATTTGCAGCAATTACACCCATATTCCTTCCAAGCAGTGTCCCTATTGACTAGATATGTACTAATTTAACCTACATTCCTTTCAAGTAGCACATTTAGCGACCGAATACGCAATAACGTCAACCGTATTCCTTCCAAATAGTGCCTCTAAAGGTAAAGGTAAAGTCATCCCCCAGACATTACGCCTTAGGAAGCCATGAAGGCTTATATGGCCAGTGCTTAAACCTGGTTTCTGTAGTGCGAAGCAACTTAGAGTGCAGTTATACTGAGTCTCCTGGACGGGACACTAGTCCATCGCAGATACCTTCCAAACAGTGTTTGTACTCATTTGCAGTAGACTGAGGCAAAGTAGGGTAAACGAAATTGCCTAAGCTTCGAAAACGAACCGTGCCTAGTGTGGGTCTTGAACTCACAACCCTCGAATTTAGAGTCCAACACCATAACCACTAGGCCACGGCTGCCCCCCCAAATAGTGCCTCTAGCAACCAAAAATTCAGTTACTTGACCCATATGCCTTCCACGAAATGCCTCTTCCGATCAAATGTGCAATAATTTCACCCACATTTCTTCCAAAATAACGCCACTAGCGACCAAATACACAACAACTTTACCCATATTCATTCAAAATAGCGCCTCTACCGACACTATATGCATTTACTTGAACGAACCAATAGTAATGTCTCTATGGAAAACAACCGTAATATCTTGCGACTTCACCTTTGGACGAAGATTCAACCCATCTATTAGCATAATCACCAATTGCAGACCTCTACACTCCCATCCACATTCAGTCGTTGACGTCTCTTCAGCGATTACCGACCATCTCCCCTTTATTCACTCCCCACCTGCTATCCTTACATTAACCACCGGTCATCTACCCCTAACAAAGCAACGAATCAACGAAGTAGTGAGGCAACAACACAACGAAGTAGCGAAACAACTCATAAATTTCCAATACACAAACTTCAAAGTTAGAGACTTCCATGCACGAATGCACGTAAACAGTAACTGCACTCTGGCAAAACATTGTGCATGCACGAATGCACGTAAACAGTAACTGCACTCTGGCAAAACATTGTGCATGCACGCATGCACACTCAAACCCATCCAGCCATCCACCCACCCATCAATCCGTTCATTCATACATATATACATACATAAATTCATACATACATACATACATACATACATACATACATACATACATACATACATACATACATACATACATACATACATACATACATACATACATACATACATACGTACATACATACATACGTACATACACATATACACTCATACACATATACAGACTTCCATCTCATAAACTTCCTACATACAAACTTCATGTCACTAACCTCCAACGTACAACAATGTTGTATGCCTTTTTATTGGTAGGAATTTGTCACGTGGTAGCTATGATCACGTGGTTTTCAAACATGCCTTAACACGTTTTGAAAGGTTGCCGCATAGCACAACAATACCAGCCAACCTAGATACCCACTGTCAGTTACCCACTGATATTCTAATGTGTACATGATTTGACGAGGCTATACAGGACTTTAATGAAACCGCAGTGTTGAAAGACTAGTTGATAGTTTTAATAAATGCAGATGTGAATCCTGTCGGCTGATCAGGTGCGCCATGATAGGAGTTGGTTACATGACTCTGGTTCAGAGAAAGAAATACGTGAATGACTTGATGTTGGTCGTACTCAACTTGCTTGGGAAAATACAAGTCAATGTTAATATACGTATAGAGTCGCTAGGGTGTTACATCTTACGAATAATGTTCTTGGATGCTAGGGGCAAACAATGATTGAACTCAACAGGTGGGTTACATACTCTCAGCAACTAACCAAATTAACGAGCTTGCAAGGTACTTATACTACAGCAAAGCACCAAGATACGGACAAGTGTTTGCAAATTTATTCAATGTTTGAACAAATACATTTACACGAGGTCGCCACCTTGACCTAACTGCTTCATTATGTATCCGCTTAGCCTAACTGCTTCATTTCTCTCCCTCCCTCTCTCCCTCCCTCTCTCCCTCCCTCTCCCTCCCTCCCTCTCTCTCCCTCCCTCTCCCTCCCTCCCTCTCCCTCCCTCCCTCCCTCCCTCCCTCCCTCTCCCTCTCCCTCTCCCTCTCCCTCTCCCTCTCCCTCTCCCTCTCCCTCTCCCTCTCCCTCTCCCTCTCCCTCTCCCTCTCCCTCTCCCTCTCCCTCTCTCTCTCTCTCTCTCTCTCTCTCTCCCTCTCCATCTCTCTCCCTCTCCCTCTCCCTCTCCCTCTATATATACATATATATATATATATATATATATATATATATATATATATATATATATATATATATATATATATATATATATATGAACAGATTTAACCATGTTTCGTTTTAATCTTCTAGACATTAAGTCTCTAAGTGATGTTTACAGTCACTACTTTTCTTTACGATTTCAAATGATATATATCTTCACTGTTCTTTTCATTGTCATCGTGAGTGATTATATTGCTACTATGTACGTAGCCGTCTGATGTACACGATTAAAATCGCTTCGAACCTGGAGAACAATGCGTTGACTACACTTCTCGAGTGAGTACAATTTCAATTATAAATCTCGACCTGGCGAGCGCAAAGAAGACGAACAAATAAACATCTACACCTGTGAGAAATGCCTCCCGGACCGGACGTGCGGCTCCGAAGAAGATAAGGTGAGTGATGCATATATCTTATAACCTGCATTTACTAAAACTATCAACCAGTCTTAACATCGCGCTTTCATTAATGTCCTGTATAGCCTCGTCAAAGCATATGCACATTAGAATATCAGTGGGTAACTGACAGTGGGTACCTAGGTTGGCTGGTGTTGTTTATATTGCAAAAACATGAATACTTCTATGTTTTTACCCTCGACGCAGCTGCCTTCTTTATAGCTACGCCTCTAGCAAAGCGTTCGATTGCTTGCAGTTTCTATTTCAGCATGTCCATTTCTTGTCGTACGGAGCTGTTTTCTCTGGTCAGTTTGTCCACTTCGCTTCTCAATATATTTCTTTCTGTCTCGAACTCTTCTTTCTTTGAGGTGCGTTTCTTATGACAGCTCGCTGAATAGTCACGGTTTCATAAAGACCTCCGTCGTTACTTTAGGATTGCAATTTCCCCCTTTGGCAAGTAGCGCAAGCGGTTTAGTTCTTTCACACTTAGTGATGCGAGTTCTTCGTCTGAGATATTTGTCGTGCACGCAGCCACGTTCTTTAACCTGAAACCAAACAAAGGATGATTCAGCATGTATGGTTTGCATCAACGCATAGTCAATATCTCGAAGTTAGGCCACCGGATTTGTACTCTCAACGTAACTGGTTTTGAGTGTACCTCTTGTTCCAGCCACGTCAAGTAGACGACTTCGGGTTCTGGAGAATAGTGGGAAGTCGGTTTGAAAGGTCGACTGGTCGGTTCGTCTTCTTCGCTTTCAATCGCAACTCGAGTATGATAGAAAGCTGTCTTTAACGTGTTGTTTGTCATAATGATGACGTGTCACGAATGATGACGTGTCACGAATGATGACGTGTCACGAATGATGACGTGTCACGAATGATGGCGTGTCACGAATGATGACGTGTCACGAATGATGGTGTGTCACGAATGATGGCGTGTCACGAATGATGGCGTGTCACGAATGATGACGTGTCACGAATGAAGGCTTGTCACGAATGATGGTGTGTCACGAATGATGACGTGTCACGAATGATGACGTGTCACGAATGATGACGTGTCACAAATGATGATGAGCTCATCGCTACCAACGCCCCAATGTACTACTCGACAACCTTCCAAAACGTGTTCAGACATATCTGAAAACCACGTGATCATAGCTACCACGTGACATATTCCTACAAATCAAAAGACAAACAACATTGGTATGCGTTGGAGGTTGGTGACATGTAGTTTGTGAGTTGGTATGTATGTATGGTTGGATGGATGGTTGGATGGATGGATGGATGGATGGATGGATGGATGGATGGATGGATGCATGGATGGATGGATGGATGTGTGGATGGCTGGACGGGTGTGTGCGTGCGTGCATGCACAATGTTTTGCCATAGTGTAGTTATTTAATATATGCATGCGTGCATGGAAGTCTGTAAGTTGGAAGTTTGTGTATTGAAAATTGGTGAGTTGTTTCGCTATTTCTTTGTTTGTCTCGTTGCCTCGTTACTTCATTGTTATGATGCGTCGTTAGGAGTAGATGACCGATGGTTAATGTAAGGATAGCGGGTGGGGAGTGAAAGAAGGGGAGATGGGAGATAATGGCTGAAGAGATGCCAACGACTGAAAGTGGATGGGGTGTAGAGGTCTGCAATGGGTGAAGATGCTAATAGATGGGTTTAATCTTCGTTCAAAGGTGAAATCGCAAGAAATTACGGTTGTTTTCCATAGAGGCATTACTACTGGGTCAAGTTATTACAGATAGAGTCGATAGAGGCGCTATTTGTAAGAATAAGGGAAAGTTGTTGTGTACTTAGTCGCTAGGGCGGTGTTTTGGAAGGAATATTAGTGAAGTTATTGCACATTCGAGGCACTACTTGGAAGGCATATAGGTCAAGTCATTGAACATTCGGTCGCTAGAGGCACTACATGGAACGAATATGGGTGAGGTTGTTGCATATTCGGTCATTACAGGCACTACTTGGAAGAAATACGAGTGCTTCTTGGAGGGAATATAAGTAAATTTAGTACATACTTACTGACCAGAGGCGGTGTTTGGAAGAAATGTATGTTGAGTTAGTACATATTTAGTCACTAGGGACACTGCTTGGAAGGAATATGGGTGAAGTTATTGCATATTTTAACACTAGGAGCGCACTTGGGAAGTATATGGGTGAAGTTATTACATATTTATACACTAGGAACGCAACTTGGGAAGAATATCGGTGAAGTTATTTCATATTTGGTCGATGGAGACAAGTAGTAGGTACTTAGTTTTCATACCCCCTGGCTCAAAGAGCACTTTGCACCGTATGAACCCTGCAATATCTATTAATAGCCAATAGGAAATTTTACATGAAAATCGCCCTATTATCGCTCATTATATCGCAGTGTCAACCCGCCCCCTAGCGACTGGAACTAACCCTAACCGTCTAGAGCGCCCCCTGGCGATTGAATTAAATATTAATATTATTATTTATTTATTTATTTATTTATTTTTTTATTTTTTGTTGTTGTAAATATTAAAAAATAATGCGCTCTTACACTTAATCCATAACTCCTACAGTTTACCCATAATTCCTACAATTTACCCATAATTCTCCTATTGAATAAGAGTACAAGGACATTTTATTAAATTTTTTGCTGTTGAAAATAATGACACAATATCGTCCACAAACGTTAGACAGAGGACTCTAAAGTCTCTTGCCATACGCATATTTTCGTTATATGTCAATATTGTTAAATAGTGCGCTCTTACACTTTACCCATACCTCCTACAGTTTACCCATAATTCCTACAATTTACCCATAATTCTCCTATTGAATAAGAGTACAAGGACATTTTATTAAATATTTGAAAATAATGACACAATATCGTCCACAAACGTTAGACAGAGGACTCTAAAGTCTCTTGCCATACGCATATTTTCGTTATATGTCAATATTGTTAAATAGTGCGCTCTTACACTTTACCCATACCTCCTACAGTTTACCCATAATTCCTACAATTTACCCATAATTCTCCTATTTAATAAGAGTACAAGGACATTTTATTAAATATTTGAAAATAATGACACAATTATCGTCCACCAACGTTAGACAGAGGACTCTCAAGTCTCTTGCCATACGCATATTTTCGTTATATGTCAATATTATTAAATAGTGCGCTCTTACACTTTACCCATAACTCCTACAGTTTACCCATAATTCCTACAATTTACCCATAATTCCTACAATTTACCCATAATTCCTACAATTTACCCAGCACACATATGTAGTGAAGTGTGTTTGTTCGTTCACCTAGCTATAAAAAGAACGGGACTTTAGTTTCATACAACTAGAATATATATATATATATATATTCACTGTACCCACAGTACAGAGCTAGAATACATAGTCACTGTCCCACAGTACACAGCTAGAATACATATACACTGTACCCACAGTACACAGCTAGAATACATAGTCACTGTATCCAGAGTACACAGCTAAATTACATAGTCACTTTACCCAAAGTACACAACTAGAATACGTAGTCACTGTACCCACTGTATGCAGCTAGAATACATATATATACATACTGTACCCAGAGTACACAACTAGAATACACAGTCACTGTACCCACAGTACACAGCTAGATTACATAGTCACTTTACCCACAGTGCACATATAGAATATAAATTCACTGTACCCAGAGTACACTGCTAGATTACATAGTTACTCTACCCACAGTACTCAGCTACAGTACATAGTCACTGTACACACAGTACACAGCTAGAATACATAGACACTGTACCCACAGTGCACAGCTAGAATACATAGTCACTGTACCCACAGAACACAGCTTTAATATATATATTCACTGTATATACAGTACACAGCTACAGTACATAGCCACTGTATCTACAGTACACTGATAGAATATATATTCACTGCACCAACAATACACAGCTAGAATTCATAGTCACTATGCCCACAGTACATAGTACTCAGCTACAATTCGTAGTCACTGTATCCACAGTACAGAGCTAGAATACATAGTCACTGTACCCACAGTACACAGCTAGAATATATAGTCACTATACCCAGAGTACACAACTAGAATACATAGTCACTGTACCCACAGTATGCAGCTAGAATACATATTTACTGTACACAAAGTACACAACTAGACAACATAGTCATTGTACCCACAATACACAGCAAGAATGCATAATCACTGTACCCACAGTATACAGCTACAATTCGTAGACACTGTACCCACAGTACACAACTAAAATACATAATCACTCAACCCACAGTACACAGCTAGAATGTATATTCACTGTACACAGAGTACACAGTTAAATAGAATAATTAGTCACTGTACGAAGAGTACACAGCTAGAGTACATAGAACTGTACCCATAGTACACGGCTAGAATACATAGTCACTGTACCCACAGTATTCAGCTAGATTACATTATCACAATAACCACAGTTCACAGCTAGAATACATAATCAATGTAACCACAGTACACAGCTAAAGTACATAGTCACTGTACCCACAGTACTCTGCTACAGTACATAGTCACTGTACCCACATTACACAGCTAGAATACTTAGTCACTGTATCCAGAGTACACAGCTATAATACTTAGTCACTGTACAAAGAGTACACAGCTATAATACATATTCACTGTACCCAAAGTACACAGCTAGAATACATAGTCACTGTACCCACAGTATACAGCTACAATTCAAAGTCACTCAACCCATAGTACAACGCTATAATACATATACACAGTACACAGTTAAAATACATAGTCACTGTACCCACAGTAAACAACTAGAATACATAGCCACTGTTCCCACAGTACACATGTAGAATACATAATAACAGTCACTGTACCCACAGTACACCACTACAATTCATAGTCACTGTACCCACATTACTCAGCTAGCATACATAGTCACTGTACCCACAGTGCACACCTAGCGTACAATATTACTGTACCCAAAGTACACAGTTAGAATACATAGTAACTGTACCCACAGTACTCAACTATAATACATAGTCACTGTACCCACAGCACACAGCTAGAATACGTAGTCACTATACCCATGGTACACAAATAGAATACATATTCACTGTACCCACAGTACAGAGCTAGAATACATAGTCACTGTCCCACAGTACACAGCTAGAATACATATTCACTGTACCCACAGTACAAAGCTAGAATGCATAGTCAATATATTCAGAGTACACAGCTAAATTACATAGTTACTGTACCCACAGTGCACATCTAGAATACATATTTACTGTACCCAGAGTACACAACTAGAATACATAGTCACTGTACCCACATAACACAGCTAGAATTCGTTGTCACTATACCCACAGTACACGGCTAGAATACATAGTCACTTTACCCACAGTGTACAGCTAGAATATAAAGTCACTGTACCCACAATACACAGCTAGAATATGTAGTTGCTGTACCAAGAGTACTCAGCTACAGTACAGTAAACAGTACACAGCTAAAATTCATATTGACTTCATCCACAGTACACACCTAGAATATATAGTAACGGTGCCCACATTACACAGCTAGAATACATAATCATTGTACGCACAGTACACAAGTAGAACGCATAGTCACTGTACCCACAATACACAGCTAGAATTTATAGTTGCTGTACCCACAGTACTCAGCTACAGTACATAGTAACTGTACCCACAGTACACAGCTAGAATGCATAGGTACTGTACCACTGTACACAGCTACAGTACATAGACACTTTACCCTCAGTACACCGCTAGAATACATAGTCACTGTATCCAGAGTACACAGCTATAATACATAGTTACTATACCCACAGTACACAAGACACAGCTACATTTCATAGTCACTGTATCCATAGTACACAGCTAGATTACATAATCACTGTACCAACAGTACACAGCTAGAATATGTAGTCACTATGCCCACAGTACACAACTGTAACATGCATGGTGACATTGACCACCATATGATATGCATGGAGACATTGACTACCATGTGACATGCATGGAGACATTGACTACCATGTGACATATATGGAGACATTGACCACCATGTGTCATGTATGGAGAAATTGACCGCCATGTGTCATGTATGGAGATATTTACCGCTGTGTGATATGTATGGAGACATTTACCACCATGTGATATGTGTGGAGACATTTACGCCTGTGTGATATGTATGGAGACATTTGACATCATATGATATGCGTGGAGACATTGACCGTCATGTGACATGCATGGAGACATTTACCACTGTGTGATATGTATGCAGACATTGACCGTCATATGGTATGCATGGAGACATTGACCACCATGTGACATGCATAGAGACATCGACTGCTATGTGACATGTATGGAGACATTGGCTTTTTCCGTACCGCCGCCGCCACTGCCGCCGTCAAGGCGACGGCAGTGGCGGCGCCGCCACGGAGCACGCGCGCGTGCTCCGTGGCGGCGGCGGTACGGAAACAGCCTAACCCCAACCTGTTGTCGGTTGTATAACCCTAGATTACCTGCAAAAATGTGTAACCCCAACCTGTTGTCGGTTGTATAACCCTAGATAGCCTGCAAAAAGGTGTAACCATTGTAAAAAAAAAAAAACAAGACGAGAGGGAGCGCACAAGTCAAAGTCCGCCGACAGCGCCTGACCAATGTCAAAAAAGACAAGACGAGTGGGAGCGCACAAGCCAAAGTCCACCAACAGCGACTGACCAGTGTCAAAAAAGACTAGACGAGTTGTAGCGCACAAGCGAAAGTCCACCAACAGCGACTTACCAGTGTCAAAAAAGACAAGACGAGTGGGCGCGCACAAGCGAAAGTCCACCAACAGCGACTGACCAGTGTCAAAAAAGACAAGACGAGTGGGAGCGCACAAGCCAAAGTCCACCAACAGCGACTGACCAATGTCAAAAAAGACAAGACGAGTGGGAGCGCACAAGTCAAAGTCCACCAACAGCGTCTGGGGGTCGTATCATCGCAAAGCAAAAGTCAAAGTCCACCAACAGCGGCTGATCAGTGTCAAAAAGACAAGACGAGTAGGAGCGCGCAAGTCAAAGTCCACCAACAACGACTGACCAATGTCAAAAAAAAGACAAGACGAGAGGGAACGCACAAGCAAAAGTCCGCCAACAGCGACTGACCAATGTCAAAACAGACAAGGCGAGTGGAAGCGCACAAGTCAAAGTCCACCAACAGCGACTGACCAGTGTGAAAAAGACATGACGAGTGGAAGGACACAAGTCAAAGTCCACCAACAGTGACTGACCAGTATGAAAAAGACAAGACGAGTGGGAGCGCACAAGTCAAACTCCACCAACAGCGTCTGGCGATCGTATCGTCGCAAAGCAAAAGTCAAAGTCCACCAACAGCGGCTGACCAGTGTCAAAAAGAAAAGACGAGTGGGAGCGCACAAGCCAAAGTCCACCAACACGCGCGTGCTCCGTGTCGGCGCCGTCAGTGGCGGTACGGAAAAAAAGGTGTAACCCCAACCTGTTGTCGGTTGTATAACCCTCGATAGCCTGCATTGAGACAGTACTGCATTGAGACATTGGTAAATGTCTCCATACATATCACACAGTGGTCAATGTCTCCACGCATATCACATGACGACCGCCCGTGTTCCGTGGTGGTGGTGGTATGGAAAGAGGTGTAATCCAACCTGTTGTCGGTTGTATAACCCTAGATAGCCTGCGTCGAGACAGTGCTGTTTGCCAACCCTAGCATCACATAGTTGTTGGCTCGTAGATAGCCTGCATTGAACCGTTGTGTATGACAATGTCTTGTTTTCTTCAAGTTGTGTGTGACAGTGTCTTGTTTTCTTCAAGTTGCGTATGACAGTGTCTTGTTTTCTTCAAGTTGTGTTCAATGCCTCCACGCATATCACACAGTGGTAAATGTCTCCACACATATCACATGGTGGTGAATGTCTCCATGCATGTCTCATGGCAGTCGATGTCTCCATGCGTGTCACATGGCGGTCAATGTCTCCATGCATACCATATGACGGTCAATGTCTGCATACATATCACACAGTGGTAAATGTCTCCATGCATGTCACATGACGGTCAATGTCTCCACGCATATCACATGATGTCAAATGTCTCCATACATATCACACAGGCGTAAATGTCTCCACACATATCACATGGTGGTAAATGTCTCCATACATATCACACAGCGGTAAATGTCTCCATACATGACACATGGCGGTCAATTTCTCCAAGCATGTCACATGGTAGTCAATGTCTCCATGCATATCAAATGGTATCAAATGTCTCCATGCATATCATATGGTGGTCAATGTCACCATGCATGTCACATGGCGGTCAATGTATCCATGCATATCACATGGTGTAAAATGTCTCCGTACTTATCACACAGTGGTAAATGTCTCCATGCATATCACATGAGTGTCAATGTCTACACGCATATCACATGGTGTCAAATGTCTCCATACATATCACACAGGGTTAAATGTCTCCACACATATCACATGGTGGTAAACGTCTCCATACATATCACACAGTGGTAAATGTCTCCATACGTGTCACATAGCAGTCAATGTCTCCATGCATGTCACATTGTGGTCAATGTCTCCATGCATATCACACAGTGGTAAATGTCTCCATGAATGTCACATGGTGTCAAATGTCTCCATACATATCACACAGCGGTAAATGTCTCCATGCATGTCACATGACGGTCAATGTCTCCAGGCATGTCACATGGCAGTCAATGTCTTCATGCATACCACATGGTGTCAAATGTCTCCATATATATCACACAGGGGTAAATGTCTCCACACATATCACATGGTGGTGAACGTCTCCATACATATCACACAGCAGTAAATGTCTCCATACATGTCACATAGCAGTCGATGTCTCCATGCATGTCACATGGTGGTCAATGTCTCCATGCATACCATATGACGGTCAATGTCTGCATACATATCACACAGTGGTAAATGTCTCCATGCATGTCACATGACGGTCAATGTCTCCACGCATATCATATGATGTTAAATGTCTCCATACATATCACACAGGCGTAAATGTCTCCACACATATCACATGGTGGTAAATGTCTCCATACATATCACACAGCGGTAAATGTCTCCATACATGACACATGGCGGTCAATTTCTCCATACATGACACATGGTGGTCAATGTCTCCATACATGTCACATGGTAGTCAATGTCTCCATGCATGTCACATGGTAGTCAATGTCTCCATGCATATCATATGGTGGTCAATGTCACCATGCATGTTACAGTTGTGTACTGTGGGCATAGTGACTACATATTCTAGCTGTGTACTGTGGGTACAGTGATTATGTAATCTAGCTGTGTACTATGGATACAGTGACTATGAAATGTAGCTGTGTCTTGTGTACTGTGGGTATAGTAACTATGTATTATAGCTGTGTACTCTGGATACAGTGACTATGTATTCTAGCGGTGTACTGAGGGTAAAGTGTCTATGTACTGTAGCTGTGTACAGTGGTACAGTACCTATGCATTCTAGCTGTGTACTGTGTGTTCAGTGAAAAGGTACTGTAGCTGTGTACTGTGGGTACAGTGACTATGTACTTTAGCTGTGTACTCTGGATACAGTGACTATGTTTGCTAGCTGTGTACTGTGGGTACAGTTACTATGTACTGTAGCTGAGTACTGTGGGTACAGCAACTATAAATTCTAGCTGTGTATTGTGGGTACAGTGACTATGCGTTCTACTTGTGTACTGTGCGTACAATGATTATGTATTCTAGCTGTGTAATGTGGGCACAGTTACTATATATTCTAGGTGTGTACTGTGGATGAAGTCAATATGAATTTTAGCTGTGTACTGTTTACTGTACTGTAGCTGAGTACTCTGGGTACAGCAACTACATATTCTAGCTGTGTATTGTGGGTACAGTGACTTTATATTCTAGCTGTACACTGTGGGTAAAGTGACTATGTATTCTAGCCGTGTACTGTGGGTATAGTGACAACGAATTCTAGCTGTGTTATGTGGGTACAGTGACTATGTATTCAAGTTGTGTACTCTGGGTACAGTAAATATGTATTCTAGATGTGTACTGTGGGTACAGTAACTATGTAATTTAGCTGTGTACTCTGAATATATTGACTATGCATTCTAGCTTTGTACTGTGGGTACAGTGAATATGTATTCTAGCTGTGTACTGTGGGACAGTGACTATGTATTCTAGCTCTGTACTGTGGGTACAGTGAATATGTATTCTATTTGTGTACCATGGGTATAGTGACTACGTATTCTAGCTGTGTGCTGTGGGTACAGTGACTATGTATTATAGTTGAGTACTGTGGGTACAGTTACTATGTATTCTAACTGTGTACTTTGGGTACAGTAATATTGTACGCTAGGTGTGCACTGTGGGTACAGTGACTATGTATGCTAGCTGAGTAATGTGGGTACAGTGACTATGAATTGTAGTGGTGTACTGTGGGTACAGTGACTGTTATTATGTATTCTACATGTGTACTGTGGGTACAGTGGCTATGTATTCTAGTTGTTTACTGTGGGTACAGTGACTATGTATTTTAACTGTGTACTGTGTATATGTATTATAGCGTTGTACTATGGGTTGAGTGACTTTGAATTGTAGCTGTATACTGTGGGTACAGTGGCTATGTATTCTAGTTGTTTACTGTGGGTACAGTGAATATGTATTTTAACTGTGTACTGTGTATATGTATTATAGCATTGTACTATGGGTTGAGTGACTTTGAATTGTAGCTGTATACTGTGGGTACAGTGACTATGTATTCTAGCTGTGTACTTTGGGTACAGTGAATATGTATTATAGCTGTGTACTCTTTGTACAGTGACTAAGTATTATAGCTGTGTACTCTGGATACAGTGACTAAGTATTCTAACTGTGTAATGTGGGTACAGTGACTATGTACTGTAGCAGAGTACTGTGGGTACAGTGACTATGTACTTTAGCTGTGTACTGTGGTTACATTGATTATGTATTCTAGCTGTGAACTGTGGTTATTGTGATTATGTAATCTAGCTGACTACTGTGGGTACAGTGACTATGTATTCTAGCCGTGTACTATGGGTACAGTTCTATATACTCTAGCTGTGTACTCTTCGTACAGTGACTAATTATTCTATTTAACTGTGTACTCTGTGTACAGTGAATATACATTCTAGCTGTGTACTGGGGTTGAGTGACTATGTATTTTAGTTGTGTACTGTGGGTACAGTGTCTACGAATTGTAGCTGTATACTGTGGGTACAGTGATTATGCATTCTTGCTGTGTATTGTGGGTACAATGACTATGTTGTCTAGTTGTGTACTTTGTGTACAGTAAATATGTATTCTAACTGCATACTGTGGGTACAGTGACTATGTATTCTAGTTGTGTACTCTGGGTATAGTGACTATATATTCTAGCTGTGTACTGTGGGTACAGTGACTATGTATTCTAGCTCTGTACTGTGGATACAGTGACTACGAATTGTAGCTGAGTACTATGTACTGTGGGCATAGTGACTATGAATTCTAGCTGTGTATTGTTGGTGCAGTGAATATATATTCTATCAGTGTACTGTAGATACAGTGGCTATGTACTGTAGCTGTGTACTGTACATACAGTGAATATATATATATTAAAGCTGTGTTCTGTGGGTACAGTGACTATGTATTCTAGCTGTGCACTGTGGGTACAGTGTCTATGTATTCTAGCTGTGTACTGTGTGTACAGTGACTATGTACTGTAGCAGTGTACTGTGGGTAGAGTAACTATGTATTCTATCAGTGTACTCTGGGTACAGTGAATTTATATTCTATATGTGCACTGTGGGTAAAGTGACAATGTAATCTAGCTGTGTACTGTGGGTACAGTGACTGTGTATTCTAGTTGTGTACTCTGGGTACAGTATGTATATATATATGTATTCTAGCTGCATACAGTGGGTACAGTGACTACGTATTCTAGTTGTGTACTTTGGGTAAAGTGACTATGTAATTTAGCTGTGTACTCTGGATACAGTGACTATGTATTCTAGCTGTGTACTGTGGGTACAGTGTATATGTATTCTAGCTGTGTACTGTGGGACAGTGACTATGTATTCTAGCTCTGTACTGTGGGTACAGTGAATATATATATATATATATTCTAGTTGTATGAAACTAAAGTCCCGTTCTTTTTATAGCTAGGTGAACGAACAAACACACTTCACTACATATGTGTGCTGGGTAAATTGTAGGAATTATGGGTAAATTGTAGGAATTATGGGTAAATTGTAGGAATTATGGGTAAACTGTAGGAGTTATGGGTAAAGTGTAAGAGCGCACTATTTAACAATATTGACATATAACGAAAATATGCGTATGGCAAGAGACTTTAGAGTCCTCTGTCTAACGTTTGTGGACGATATTGTGTCATTATTTTCAAATATTTAATAAAATGTCCTTGTACTCTTATTCAATAGGAGAATTATGGGTAAATTGTAGGAATTATGGGTAAACTGTAGGAGGTATGGGTAAAGTGTAAGAGCGCACTATTTAACAATATTGACATATAACGAAAATATGCTTATGGCAAGAGACTTTAGAGTCCTCTGTCTAACGTTTGTGGACGATATTGTGTCATTATTTTCAACAACAAAAAATTTAATAAAATGTCCTTGTACTCTTATTCAATAGGAGAATTATGGGTAAATTGTTGGAATTATGGGTAAACTGTAGGAGTTATGGATAAAGTGTAAGAGCGCATTATTTTTTAATATTTACTAAAAAATAAAAAATAAAAATAATAATAATAATATTAATATTTTATTCAGTCGCCAGGGGGCGCTCTAGACGGTTAGGGTTAGTTCCAGTCGCTAGGGGGCGGGATGACGCTGCGATATAATGAGCGATAATAGGGCGATTTTCATGTAAAATTTCCTATTGGCTATTAATAGATTTTGCAGGGTTCATACGGTGCAAAGTGCTCTTTGAGCCAGGGGGTATGAAAACTAAGTACCTACTACTGAGACACTACTTGGAAGAAATAAAAATAACGAAATAACTACAATATAACAAAATATATCGTTTTCTACCTATTCAGGCATATTTCTGAATATAAATGAGGTTGCTATAGAGAAATCAACAGTAATCGATAGCAAAAATAGTTTTTATGTCAAATATGTATACCGTTATATCTCGAAATTCTTTTCAATTTAACCAAGTTTGGCTGATCAGTTTTATCTCTGCCAATTAAGGTGCAATGAGTGTAATATTTTGTTTCCTTAATAGGCTCAGGTTAATGATACAGTGGAATCAATATTGTTTCAAAAATAAATACACATGGTTTCAACAAACTGTGTACCCACCTGGTCACTTGTAATCCTCTGCGTCCTAACGAGGGTTACAGTTATATGCTGATTTGTCCAGTTGGTAAAGCCTTTTAATTGTCCACACCAACCAGTAGGTTATAATTCCGACGGACTTAATTTAACGGCAAGACGTTGACGCACTCAGTATGAAAGCGCCTTTAAACAGATTGAATACTGCATTTACATGCCAGTCACGACATACTGAAGGGATGGCTATTATTGTCGCTACTTCCTCTTTAATGCAAAGGTCTCGTATGAAATATACGCGGGGCCATGTGTGCATGTCACATAACACATGACCAAATCTATTGTACAATATTACCGTCGCCACTTCCTCTTTACCTGTGATGTCTCGTGTGAAATAGAAATAACAGCACTGTATAGCCGCCCTATCTGATCAACGTACTGTCTCCATTATCCGGAACACAAACTACATTGTAACTGCACGTTAAACGTGGCAATGACGTGTTGTGACAGTAATATGACCATATGAACAATCACGAGAAACACCGTAATCCAGGTGAGTGCGGCGAACACCGTGCTGCAGTTAGTTGATTGGCACGATAAACAACATTCGCCAAGCCGCCAAGGGTTACTAGCGTCAGAAACGGAGCCAACAACACAACATAACATTTTTATGTTATCTATGTTCAAAAGAACACGTGGGATCTCCCAGTCGTCATCATTACAAACATCCACCCTGGCAAACAAACTTGACGAAATGTATCAAAGTGGTAACATACGACTACTGTGTGGACGTTCTAGCTATAACCGATACGTTAAACAGATTCAGCTATCCGTCCCCCCCAAGATGTCTTAAATAGTTAACGTACAACCGAGAGAGATGTCCAAGTCGGTTCGATATGATACCATTGTTGGTTTCGTATCATGATACACGTGGAGATGATGTAAACAGTATAACAAACAATCGTCTTCAATATAGCATTCGACGCTCCCTTACATGGACGTCGCTTCGATGTGATAGTATTGCTGTTACATCACAACGCTCCCAACAACATTTGATTTTGCGAGGTTACATTAATTTACCTTTCCTACTTCAGTACTATGCTAGTGGTACGAACCATGGCTATATTAAATGTTGCTGAAGACCTGTATTTGTCTGTAATAACAAACAAACGCTTTCTGTCTCCACTCCTCTCCCCAATGTGCGTCGTGCTGTTTTTGGATTCTTTTCATAACGACTTATTTTTTGCCTTTATGTTCCTTGTTTACCAACTACTGTAACGTTTCGTGTGCATTCTTTCGTGCTCGGGACAACGGAGCCGGTGCGCTAACAAGTGTGGCTGTGCAAATGGCCTGATCAGCGCAGCGTGTCCAATCTCCTGAGCACCAGAGACGTAATTTTACATTTCAGACGTGACCGTGACGTAAAGAGGAAGTGTTAACAGTTACCGATGCGTAAAGAGGAAGTGTTAACAGATATATCGCGCTTTGTGCACACAATTGGTATATTAGACAATCGCCATGTGGCGATATGTAAATGCATGTCAGGCACAAACACAAACTGATTTCTGACTAGATCCATACATTGTTTTTAGTGGTTAGGGCCAGTAATATATGTACCATTTTGTACCACCGCGTTATCGTCATACAAGTAACTACGCCCTATTCGTGATTTATTGTAGATAGCACACAAAAAATAAAACATTAATCATACAGTAGACCAGACGTTTTAGCGATTTAACATAATTTTTACAACTGAGTATTTTTAAAGATGCAAATTCTATGGATGCTAATGATCATTATTTCTATTGGAGAGGGCGATAGGCCTAGTTCACTTTCTGGCCTAACCATGAATACTTCCACCTGGGGCCGAGAGACATTTCTTCACCTACCATTCTTATACAAATTTCAACTGCTAAAAAGTACATTTGATATAATGATCAACATTTTGCAAGATAAAAAACTGTTATGCAAAGTTCCACGATTACTGTATAATGACTCTATATAATGACTCTATATAATGACTGTATATAATGACTCTATATAATGACTCTATATAATGACTCTATATAATGACTCTATATAATGACTCTATATAATGACTCTATATAATGACTCTATATAATGCCAAACTATAGCAAATATAGCAATTGCAATTAAAATTTAGGAAAATATATGAACGCTTCGCACCCTGCTCTCTGCTGATCCGTTTACATTTCCTTTGTCCAACACTTCCCCTTTCCATCTGTGTTCTTCTTAATCCCCCGCTCCTTATGTCTCCCAGTCTCACTAATAACTGGCTCCCTGATATTATCTCTCTATAGGGGTCATGCCTCAGTTACACTTCCTGGTGTGTTACGAATGTAGGACACAGTAATTTTAGGTACGTGTAATTTAAAAAAAACATATCATCTGACATAACTGCATTTGAGCAGACACATTCGCAAGTTTGCTGATAGAACCTGTTGACAGTGTAAATGAGGACTTTTAGATGATTTCAATAGGCGTAAGGATTTTTGGCGATTTTTTCACCACAAGGCATGTGTGCGTAGTAATTCATGCAGAAATTGGTAAACATTGACGGGCACGACACGTTCAGTCATTTTAAAAGAGTTAGAAATGTAAAATTTTGACCAAACTCGATCAGCATGTCAATGAAATGATGATGACGGCAGGTAAGAAATTTCAGAATTTTTGATGGTTAAGTTTTCTTATAATCATGCAAAACGTTAACACGGCCACCAATGGGAAATATAACTGTATGCTGAACCCAAATAACAAAGCTTTTTAGTAAATGTGTTTGAATGTTGATAATTTGAATGGGCATTTAAATGCCTGCGTCAGTGCATTTGCTTCTGCATTTGAATTTATATCCTAAACATTTATGTTTGGATGCGACCCCCAAATATTTGATTTGTAATCTCCATTCCAGTGCATTACAAATGCAGACGTAATTGTTTGAATAATTAACAATAATTTTATTATCATTATCAGCTTTCAACAATACATACAGGTAATGCCACCAGATCAGACGACGAGTTCTACACGGTTTAACATTGTTGAATGAATCTATATTATGGACAACTGAATCTCAACAGTGTCGTCAGGAGATTGATCGAGGTTCGCGGGTCTTGCACTCTAGTCGTCGAGTCGGTCATAACGCGTCGTTAACAGAATGACGTAATCAAACAAATTCAATTAATGTGATAAACATCCGCGGCGCGACTGGAAGTGAATAATCCCATAGAGATTAGTCAATAGCGACTACTGATATTGTTTTACAATTGCTCTGCGTGTGGTAGATGGTTTATGTAATTACTTGTCTTGGCGATACAACATAAAAGGTGCATTAATGATACGCAATACATAATGCAATACATTTTCCGTTTCTTCCGTATGTGATCTGTTGCGCCGCTTCTTCGTTGGCATACTAATGGAAGACTTTAACTTCCCCCCTCCACACACCCCACACCCCCTCCACACACCCAACACCCCCTCCACACCTCCTCCCTCTATTCTCGCCTTCCCCTTTGCGAGAGCCTAGATACGCCACTGCAACACGAACGTAGCATGTTGCGAGATATTCTTCGAATCGGACTTAGACTGTATAAAACCACATTGGGAAGGCACCGTCTGCACTCCTTATGCCCACATATATGTATGTATGTATGTATGTATGATTTTTTTTAGGCAACAGGATGTCTACCATAGTACAACTACGGGAAACATCACGTTACCTAAACATTTTCCAAATTACATACATACGAGCGACCAGCAAAAAATCATGGCACCCTCTTAACGAATGGAGTTTAGTACGTTAGCTATGAGTATGACCGCAAACTTCACCTTACCATGGGCGGATCCAGACCATGAAAAAGGGGGGTGTCCAGTTTTTAAGATGACACCAGGTGACAGGACGTATATTTATCCAAATATCTGCAGAAAACACGCAAGCACGTTTAAATATATAAAATATTTAACAATTTTATATTTTTGCAAATTCATGCCTCCACCTAGTGTCAAAAATGTCATGAATTCTAGTTTGAACTTGTAGGCCTACAATCATGTCGAATGCCTTCACAACACCATAGTTAGTTACTAG